>SJYO01009153.1:0-40000 GCA_006410555.1 Capra ibex
GACGAGGGTGACTTTTGAGTAAAGGTATAAAGAGAAATAGACCACCTAATGACAACGACAAAATATGGTCTGACAACCCTCGAATTACAATTCACAAAGTAATTATTACGAAACACGAAATCTTTTTAAACTTTGTCTATTTAGAACTGTCACTTTTCCTGAATAAATAAAATAAGAAACACGAATTGTAGTGTCTCTTGTCAAATTTTTGTCAAAACAAAGATGAAGTTCTATGTCTTTTCGTCACGAAATGTTTGTGTCGGTGTCTGTCTTAATTAATCACCTTCATATTTTTTCCCAAAATACTAAATTTTTATTTACAAACGAAGATTGTCATTATTTTCCTATTTTTAGTGATATAACTCTCTTCTCCTTTCTTCTTTTGTTTTCGTATGTAAAAGGACCTTCCTATCCCGTTTGAGTACCCACACGATTGTTTTCTTAGACATGTCTTTTATTAATTTTATCTTTTACAGATCAAAACGGAATAAACTTTACCTGAACACTCAGGGTAAAACCGTTATGAACAGTCATTAAGCCAAAGGTAATCTTTTGTTGGAACTGACAAAAGATCAGTCAGACCATGAGACGTTGTAATAATAGGATTGAATTAAGTATATAACCTAACCGATTTTTCAAGTAGGTCCAAAGAGTTATTCTACCGTACTGTTTGGGGCTTACTTGAAACAGCAGTTAGGATCATTTTTATCACAGAGAAGATTATAAGGGTTGTCGGGAGGGTAGACTTTGGAAAGGAAAGGAGTTGTGTTTGTTTCGTGATCTACGTTGGAACTTAGATCATCCCTTGAATTTACCGTAATCAAGTTGGAATAAGGTTTAAATTTTGTAAAGACCCTGTACCAGTCACAGACGGACTTATGAAAGTCACTCTCCTTGAGTAAGAAATGGTCCACAAGGTAAAGTAAACACAGATTAGCAATCAGGAACTTATCTCTTTTTTAGACGGAGACATTGAAAGATCGATGACCAAGATCCTTTGTCGACCTTGTAGTGTCCAACTAACAAAAACGAAAGTGTCCTATATTGAGAAGTCTGAAACTTCTCGTTGTTGTACAAAGAGTTTCAGGAAAAAAAAAAAAATCCCATGTATGGACATGAAGAGAGTCGAGAAGGAAGACATTTTACTAAAGGTCGAACAAGTGGTAGAACCGACGAAAGGACCTCTTTATAGAATTATACACCTTCAAGAAATCTACCTCGTAGATCTTTATGTACTTTCCAAACTCAATACGAGAATGGTCATGATAATCCGAAGGAGTACTACTATAATTATGATACATAGATAGGTGCATCCGATTTTTAGTATAAAAATGAAAAATAACCTGTAATGTCACACGATTTTTAGCATAAAAATGAAAAATAACCTGTAATGTAGTCAACTTGAGTCCTAATAAATTTGGGATTGTAGAAAAGGTTTACTGAACGTTGGTCTATACCGGAAAGTAAGATTTGAACTTTTTATTATGTAAATCATAACTGTACGTCTGAATGATGGAAAAATTTTTTATGACAAACAAAGTTGGGTTATAAAACCCCAAAATAATATAGTAAGTTACATAATCAAAGTTTGTAACACTGTAGAACTTTAGAGTTTTCGTACGGAGACTGTCGGGGAAAAACACCTTTCATATAGTGACCTCTGAAATGAGATCATCTCTAGTTATATAATGGGTACACGGTCATTATTAAACCTTCTAAAATTTACAGATATGGACTATTGTTTGGTTTCATCTGTTTAGAGTCCTGAGTCTATAAGTTGACCATATAGACTCACGGGTACTACACAGTCCTTGTCATAATCCATATCTTCTGATAGTCTCGTTGTCGAGTGTTAAACAAGTGTAAGAGACATAGACACGGAGACATATAAGACTTGGACCCACACCGACTTCCTTTAGTGGAAGCTGGTTACCATATTATCTTTTACTCTGTGTTCGTCTTCGAAACAGTTGTAGACACGTAAGCTCGAACGAGAGAGAACGACCAGGATCTTTGGAACTTGGAAGTCGTACACTTATTTAGGTGTGACCTGACGACCTCTGAGTGCACCGGGACAGTGGGAACGGTGAGACCGGTCGTCAGGTTGTGGTTGACGACCCGTCCACTCACTCCGGTACGATCCGGTTCACCGGGGGTCCTTTGGACGGCAGATTGGTACACTTGCTCTCGTCGTCCTGTTGACAAGTCACCTCGGGTCGAGTTCAAAAGTTTAGTACATTAGTATTCGATTATTCACTACCGACGAACTAAGATGGTTGAAACCTCCTCCGAAAAATGTATCGTTTTCGGTGTCACCTTTCATATAGTCGAAAGACGACATCCGGGTTGACCAACGACGGTTTTTCCAGTTCAAATCCTTTGGACCCTTCTACCCCGACCAGAACCGACCAGCGATGAGACCTGCGTTTCGTCAGTAGTACTTCTTGTAACCTCTACCGTGGAGTCTGACTGGGATGTCGGTACGAGACCACTCACCTTGACTAACGATAGGGACGTTTCACGGTACCCGTTCTTCTTTTAGTGGTTCTCCAGTTTCTAGTTCAGAAAACACTTTCAAATATTAATATTAGTGGAGTACGGGTGTTCCATAAGACACCTATAAGGGAACCTGTTTTGAACAGTTGTTCCAACAGAAGTCTCTAGGATGAGAGTTTACGTCCCGGACTGTTCTCCGGTTCCAGTTCAAACTCCTGTCTATGTTCTGACCGTTCTTGTTTACCA
Source organism: Capra ibex (assembly GCA_006410555.1). Classification (NCBI taxonomy): domain Eukaryota; kingdom Metazoa; phylum Chordata; class Mammalia; order Artiodactyla; family Bovidae; genus Capra; species Capra ibex. Next base: position 2,743 of record SJYO01009153.1, read on the forward strand.
AGAAGGTCTTCGAAGTCAAAATCCAGAGAAAATCAGTAATTTTTATAGTTTCTTTCTTTCTTTCACATAGTCTGTGTCAGGGACCAGAGTACTTTTTACAAGGATCATTCTAAGAGTAACCTATACCATTCAAAAGGTTGGACAGTAATGATAAGTATAGGTAAGGGAACAGACACAGTGAATAAGTCAATAAGGGTTATCTGTACCGTAAGAAACACCTGAACCGGTACATTGAACGGAATCGGATACTTTACACTCTCCTTCATTGTCACGGAATTCTCCGTAGACACAAAGGTGGGTGGAAGAACACGAAGACATGGTACCCTTCTCCCTTCACTTCCTGTGTACCTCGAGTGGACTTGGGTTAGACGTCACGCCGTGGTTCCGGTAGACTCCGGTTGGAGCTAGTCGATTGTGAGCCGGTTTGACGTCTACACACTCGTTCCTCTTGAGTGACAACAAAATACGGTGACTTAAAGTCCCACGAGACAGTACGACCTAAAACCACCGTTCTAGATCGACTATCACACCTCGATAAATTTCTATAACGATTCAGTTATCATGGTAAAGTTCGTTGTTTCAGTGTACCAAATCATTTAATAACCGACTTAAAATAGATGATTATTTAAAAATAAATGTAATACCGTTTGTTTTTATTCTCTATAAGTTGACTGTCTTTATTAGTCAGTGACGTTATAGACCCTTGACTCATCGTCATCGTAGGAAATTAAAAAGTCAACGATATAAAGATCCTGATTTCAGACAAACCAGATTCGAACTTTTAGTGATACTGACGAGAGTGACAATGAGTTCTATCAAGGATCTGTGAAAGTCATGATCGACTACACAAAAAAAGGGGAAAATAATACGGTCCCATCTGCCACTGTTAATTTCACAATTATCGTCTATATCTATTCTAAAGGTAATCTCTATAAACGGAAGCATCCCCGAAAGAATTGGTAGTTTTCTGGAGTCATGAGTTTCCTCAATACGATGTTCGTATCAGACCGTACCTCACACCGAATACAAAACCCTGTCTTGTGAAAAAAAAAAAAAAGATAAGTTCAGTGTTTTTGAACTTCACGATATTAGGTCCGACATACATTGTAACCGGGACGACCATGTGTTCTCTCACAAAAATTCAAAGTATAAACGGTTCCAGACTATTAAAAACCTTTAGTATTATTTTTGTTTGAGAATCTACAAAGTCGTTACATTTTAACGACATTTCCAAAAAATAAACGGATGGGAAGTCAAAAACTTGAATTAGCACACTCATCCGTTGTTTGTTAAGTGTCGGACCCTCGGTGGAACACTCATCACGATGTCACTCTCTGACACCCGTCCTCACCTACTATGTCTGTTCGAGACAACTTAATATAGGAACCGATATGGTGTCGGTAGAACGACAGAATCTGTTCGTCTTTCACCATTCGTGTTTCACGAATAGTACTATGTTGTTTCACCATAGTAACAAATCTCCTATAGTGATGAAACATATTCTTATAAGTCATTACTCTTTTTACTTTAATACGTCAGTTGTGGTAGAAGACCGTTGGTTATACTAATATTAAAAAATCATATCATTATGTATTGTCCTTACTTAATTGAACAGTTTATATTTGATTCTTAAATGATATACGTTCTGGGACAGGATTCTCGATCCTTAGGAGTGACATATTTTCTCTACACGGAACCGGGAATACTTCGAATACAATATTATCTTTTAGAGGTTTTACATCTTAGTCAAAACTTGTCTGGGACGTAAAAAACAGGACAACGACAATCGTGTTTAAAAACTATTTGGAGTAATCGAAATAGTGTTAATTAAGAACCGAAGAATTTTGGTAAAAATTTGACAAGTCTACTGAACATAATAAAAGGACTGGACTCCCATATTAAAACCAGTAAACGGGAAAAGGTTCGTTTAAAAAAATTTTTTAACTTCAACGTAACACTTCAACAGAGACTAGTGAAGAAAATAAACATAATTGTACTAGTGCAGGGACGGGTTGGTAACTTTTTTACTCCTTGTCCTTTTCCTTTTTCTGATGACTAAACGTCTTCATACACGAACTTTTACTTTTAATGTTTTGTCCTTCAAGTCGAATGGTAAAAGTTGTACGTTTGTAAATGGTGTTATTAATAAAAATTCATAGTTAAATATAGTACCTAGAACCTCTTATTTAAATACTTTACTTAATAGGACTCTCGACGATTACCCATTATTTAACGTTACCTTTACTGGACGAAGTTGGTAGTTCTCGTACCGTTTGTGGACGTTTAGGGTCGAAAGAATAAATGTTTGTTCGACTGTACGACCCATAATTACGATGTATTGAACCTCGTTCAATGGATTCACGAGACCCAAGGTACAAAGGAATAGGTATTTTACCTTTATTTTTCCAGGAAATTACGGCCAACGATACTCCTAATGTACTATAAGATACATTTTGTGGATCGTGTCACAGACGAGTTATTCATAACAACTAATGTGTCCCTTAACTCCGATAACCCACCTGGATCCAAAAACATAAACTAAAGACTTGTAAAAATCTTTGTCGACAGTATTTGTTCAAGGGCAACCAACAGGTCCATGGTTGACTTGATCACACTGTTAAAAAATCTAAGGATTCCTTACAGATAAACCCGAAGAATTAATAAAGGTGTATTTTTGTAAAAAATTTTTTAGTATTGAAGTCGTAAGATGGTTTAGGTTCATTGTTAGAAAAGTCTTCAAATTGTTTTATCTCACCCAAGTTTCGTGTACCACCTTCTAGTTGATTCAAGGGTCTTCGTCTAAGATTTCCAGTACTCAATAACCAGTGTCTTTCATCTGAGGAGACGAATAAAGTTCTCGTCTCACAAGAGACTTCTATAAAGGAGGGTTCGACAAGTCGTTAAAGGACGGGGAACTGACAGATGTTAAACGACAAAGTTTGTACCGAATCGTCCCAGTGGGACCATGGGTTTGGACAGTAGACTTCTCGAGTGTAGGATCTTCTCTGACAAGAAAGAACCGTGACTGATTTTATTGGTCTCCTCGCAAAGGGAGAGAAAGTTTTACAGTGTATTAGAAATGAAAACCTCTCGAAACTCGAGATTTTCGGGGTGGAAGACCTTGTGACGAGACTTGTGTCCTAATACGAATAAAATTATTTTTACACGATCGATGGTAATCAACGACGACGACGATTCAGCAAAGTCAGCACAGGCTGACACGTTGGGGTATCTACCGTCGGGTGGTCCGAGGCGGTAGGGACCCTAATTGAGTAAATCTTTATTCCGATAATGCAGTAAGGGTCTTTGTTTGTATAAGACCTCTTGTTGTATCATACATTTCTAGTATCAATAGACTATAGTCGTAATAGTTAAATTTTGATTTACGTGTTCGATAAAAAAATTGTCATCAAATTTTTTCAAACAAAGGAAAAAAGGGAACTTAAAAATAAGGTAGAGATACTGTGTTAAAACAAAGTATAAAGAGATAACGTTTATATATATATATATTTAGTATTGATTAAAAATTTTTAAGGGTACTAGTAATTAGAAACCCAACTTTTTTAAGAAACAATAACCCAATAATAATTTTGTGTCAATTAGTTTTACGATCTTTATATTACATGTTAAACTATTTATTACTAATTTGTAATTTTCGTTTATAAATAATGTTCACGTAAGGAACTAATTTACTACTCCTAAAAAAAGGATTAATTAAAAATAAAGACCTACTTGTAATTAATATGTTTCTGTCTTAAGTTGTAGATAAGGGTAACAGACGAGAAGATCCATAAGTCTAGTCTAGTCAGCGAGTCAACACAGGTTGAGAAACACTGGGGTACTTAGTGTCGTACGGTCCGGAGGGACAGGTAGTGGTTGAGGGTCTCAAGTGAGTTTGAGTACAGGTAGCTCAGGCACTACGGTAGGTTGGTAGAGTAGGAGACAGTAGGAGAAAAGGAGGACGGGGGTTAGGGAGGGTCGTAGTCTCAGAAAAGGTTACTCAGTCGAGAAGTGTAGTCCACCAGTTTCATGACCTCAAAGTCGAAATCGTAGTAAGGAAGGTTTCTTGTAGGTCCCGACTAGAGGAAATCTTACCTGACTAACCTAGAGGAACGTCAGGTTCCCTGAGAGTTCTCAGAAGAGGTTGTGGTGTCAAGTTTTCGTAGTTAAGAAGCAGTAAGTCGAAAGAAGTGTCAGGTTGAGAGTGTAGGTATGTACTGGTGACCTTTTTGGTATCGGAACTGATCTACCTGGAATCAACCGTTTCATTACAGAGACGAAAAGTTATACGATAGATCCAACCAGTATGGAAAAGAAGGTTCCTCATAGTACTACCATACTAGTGAGTGGATCTCGGTCTGTAGGACCTTACACTTCAGTTCACCCGGAAGATCCATATTCATGATTATTTGGACGTACATTTCTTCTTGTGTCCTTATCTTCCTTAAAACAAATTTCCATTTTGTTAAGAAAATTGAGAAAGACTTAATATACGGTTTATGCTCCATCAATATATAGTAATTTTTATTTACAATTACTAGATAATCGACTGTTGATTCAATCCATGAAGGTAAAACAATTTTCGTTTTTTGATCTTTGGTGAACAGTACGATTTCCTAATCAATGGATCAGTAATCTAAGTACATAAAAGGGTTCTCATTACGATAATTAATATAAAGAGTAGAAATAAAGTGAGGTCTATAAAGTTATGAGACCCCTTGTCAATAGTACCATTATAAATCTTGCACCCTCTTTGTTTGACTGTTTTCTTAACGTCACGACGTTTCCGTCCGACTTCTGTCGGGTCACAATACCAAAATCCATTCCCATGTATACCTTCAATCCTAGATCTTTAAATAAAAGAAGGTCAAGAACTACCGGCATATGAGGAACCTTTCCCAAATAAATAAGGGTCATGTTGGATTTGGGTCGTATTTCTGACAGTACGTCTGTTTTACCGTCACCGTTTCGGAGGGAGGAAAAAAAAATTTGATGTGAACGTTACAAACTTGAGTTCGAGTGACATGTTTTAAGTCTGCTATAACTTCAAACATTTCAGTTTTTACTTTTAGGAGGAAGTACAAGGGAGTGGGGATTAAGGGTCCCTATTGGTGAAAAGTTATGAAAAGATACATTGGAATGCCTGTAAAACCCAGTAAAAGAATGTATGTGTCCACTCCCAAAGTAATTCTGTCTCGAGAACACGACCAAGACAAGTCATCGGGGACTGCTATTCACTTATCTAACGGGAAGGTAAGGAGACAAGGGGACATCCCCAGATAGAAACCAACTGACCGGATCTTTCTCTGGAACTCTACTTCTAAGTACACATTCATTAATTAATTCCTTGACAAGACCCCCTTTAACTATTCGATTGGATCCCTTTTGTCCCGTCTCTTCCCATTCCTTGATTCGTCTTTTATACAAAAAAACAAAAACATTTGACACATAGAACTTCGACAGAGGTAGGATGATGTATGTACCGATAGAGTAAGAAAATTTATTAATGTGTCAAAAGATCATAAAGTACTATACCTACACGGTAGTGAATAAATTAGAAAAATTAAAAATAACTACAAGGATATATCCCTTTGAGGTTTAAAAATGAAAACTTTCGTTAAGTGTTTTGTATAGATAAAGAACCCCGTGTATATACTACTACAACATCCTTTATAATCCTTACATCCTTAAAAGACCCAGGTCAAATAGATTTTAGAGTGATTGACGATGGTTCAACGGGAAAATTTTCTGACATCCCGGAAACAACCTCCAGGTCACCAATTCTGAGGGTACGATAGTGTCGTCCCTTGTACCCAAGGTAGGGGTCGGTCCCTTGCTTCTAGGGTGTACAGTAGGTCACGTCGGTTTTTCCGTCGTTGTTGTAGAGAGGTGGTTGTACATTCTTTCACGAGGAAAAGAAATTGAACCATAGAGATTAAAAGAACTTCTCGAGAGATCAGAAAGGGTAAGATAACAAAAGGAGATAAAGAAACGTGACTAGTGACTCCTACCGAAATAGAGAGGAACGATAAGAAACCTTGAGACGTAATTTTACCCATATAGAAAGGAAAAGAGGAAACGAAAAGTGAAGAGAAGAAAAGTGTCGATAAACATTCCGCAGGAGTCTGTCGGTAAAAGGAAAAAACGTAAAGAAAAAGAACCCCTACCAGAACTAGACAGAGGACATGTTACAGTACTTGGAGGTAGGTATCAAGTCGTCCGTGGGACAGATAGTCTAGATCAGGGAATTTAGATAAAGAGTGAAGGTGCCATATTAGCACTCCCTAAACTAAATCCAGTGTGGATTTAGTGACGTCTACCACTGACGTCGGTACTTTAATTTTCTGCGAATGAGGAACCTTCTTTTCAATACTGGTTGGATCTGTCGTATAATTTTTCGTCTCTGTAATGGAACAATTGTTTCCAGGTAGATCAGTTCCGATACCAAAAAGGTCATCAGTACATACCTACACTCTCAACCTGATATTTCTTTCGACTCGTGCCTTCTTAACTACGAAAACTTGACACCACAACCGCTTCTGAGAACTCTCAGGGAACGTGACGTTCCTCTAGGTTGGTCAGGTAGGGTTTCTAGTCAGGGCCCACAAGTAACCTTCCTGATTACAACTTCGACTTTGAGGTTATGAAACCGGTGGACTACGCTTCTCGACTGAGTAAACTTTTCTGGGACTACGACCCTTTCTAACTTCCGTCCTCCTCTTCCCCACTGTCTCCTACTCTACCAACCTACCGTAGTGACTGAGTTGCCTGTACCCAAACCCATTTACGGCCCTCAACCACTACCGGTCGCTCCGGACCACACGACACCAAGCACCCCAACGTTTCTCAGTCTGTACTTACTCACTGACTTGACTTGACTATGATATTGTTGTCATTGTTAATGAACACTCCAATACCAAAAAAAACCATATGAATAACCGGTAAATCTAAACAAAATATTCGGTAAACAAATATAGGAAACCACAAAAAAAAACAATGTATAAACAGTAAAAGAATATCAAAAATCCTGAAAATTTTATAATACCTGTTAAGAAGTGGTAAAGTTTTTATAAACTTATATAAAAGGGACTTTCACAATGAGTCAACACAGGCTGAGAAACACTAGGGTGCCTGATATAACGGGTGGTTCGAGGTGACAGGTCCCTTGAGAGGTCCGTTCTTATGACCTCACCCATCGGTAAGGGAAGGAGTCCCCTAGTAGGATTGGGTCCCTAACTAGAGTCCAGAGGACGTGACATCCGTCTAAGAGATAGTAGACTCGGTGGTCCCTTCGGGATATAAAGGGGGTAGAAAACGAATAGAAAGTTTAAACGAATACGAGAGAAAATACTATCAAAAGGAAGAAATACACCGTTTAAAGTAGTTGAGTCTCCAATTTCGCAGACGGACGTTACGCCCTCTGGACTCAAGTTAGGGACCCAGTCCTTCTAGGGGACCTCTTCCTTTGCCGTTGGGTGAGGTCATAAGAACGGACCTCTTAGGGTGTCTGCCTCCTCGGACCTCCCGATCTCAGGTCCCCCAGCGTTTCTCAACCTGTGCTGACTCGTTGAAGTGAAAGACACAAGTGACATCCCTTCGGGACCACCGAGTCGTCATTTCTTAGACCGACGTTACGTCCTCTATACCCAAACTAAGGACCCAGACCTTCTAAGGGACCCCCTCCCGTACCGTTGGGTGAGGTTATAAGAACGGACCTATTAGGGTACCTGTCTCCTCGGACCGTCCGATGTCAGGTTTCCCAGTTCTCAACCTGTACTGATTCGTGTGTACGTACATAAGTTTCATAATGTCCAAATTCCTTCAGAACATAAAGATCTACGGGTTAAATTTAGAGAAAATTTTTGTTCTTACCGACAACCTAAAATATTGGAAAAATTATGGAGAATTTCTACCAGTATACAGAAAGGAGGAAAAAAGAAAATTACATAATATAAAGTCACGATGTGAATTACAACTTGGAAAAAATAAGAGCCTCTTTTAAAACATCTAAGAATTAGATAATAAGAAAATTATGTGACTATACGACAAAGTCAACACAAACGTAGATATGATTGCACTCAAAAGAGAGGAAGATATACACACACAGCCCCCCATGGAACATACTTAATCTATAGACGGTATATGATTCGAGAATCTCAACCCTTCTAAAGGTACCTGGTTTGTAATTGTATAATGAAACAACTTCCGTAAGAATTGGAGAAGGACTTTCGGTACAACCAATAATAAATCGAGGTAGTGTTCTTAGATCAAATCTCATAAAGAGTTAGAACAAAAACAACAAATCAACGAGTCAACACAGACTGAGGGACGTTGGGGTACCTAACATCGGACGGTCCGAGGAGACAGATACCCTAAAGTGTCAGTTCTTATGACCTCACCCGACGTTTTAAGGTTTAATCTCGAACTTCATACCACTTATTTCTAAAGACTCACTTCCACTCTCCTCTCTTTATCTTTATCTATGTGACCATTGTTCTTTACTGGGAGGTTACAGTATTAAAGAACCTGAAGAATCACCATAGGTTTTGCCTCTCTTTTGGTCGTTACTTAGTCTCAAAACCCGGTAACCAACATACTTAATCCATGGAGTGGGTGACATCATTACGGATTCTCGTCCAAGAAATTAACGTATAATTATAAAAGTTTACAAGTGTTAAGACCTAGACTTAGTGTTCTCTTGTATATGTAATACAGGTGATCCTTTTCTTGTTGTGAATTTTTAAATGAAGTTTCACAACTTTTAAATTGTTTTCCACACCACAAACGTACAATTAGATGGATCCAAAATTTTAAAATTTACAATTAGGATAGATGTAATTGTCGAAAGAGAGTCTGATTCGACGTGTAGTCTTAAATAAAGTCTTTTATCAGAACGGAGACTCTAAAAATACCCATCACCTGTTCCCATCCGGTAGTCACACAAAATTTTTGAAGGGTCGTCCGAAGGGACCACCGAGTCTCCCATTCTTAGGAGGGCGGTCACGTCCTCTATTTCCAAGTTAGGGACTGGGTCCTTCTAGGGTATACGGTGTCTCGTTGACTCGGGTGCGTAGTGTTGCTAACTCGGACACAACGTCCCGGATTCTCGGTGTTGATGACTTGGGTATGCAACGTTGATGACCTCGGACGTACGGGATCTCGTACGATGTTATGTTCTTCGGTGACGTTACTCTTCGGACTCGTAGTGTTGATCTGTCTCCTCGGGGTCGAGAATCGTTGATCTCCTTTCGATTGTGTCGTTATTTCTGGATCGTGTCGGGGTTTATTTATTTATTTATAAATTTTTGTTTTTTATTTTGAAGGATCCACTAAGATTGTACCTCAGTTCTGACCTTCTTGTGACAGTAAACTTATCTGTTTCGTCAAGAGTTGGACCCCACTAAAACGAGAAGGTCCCCTATAACCGTTACAAACCTCTGAGAAAACTAACAGTGTCCATCTCCCTCTTCCTAAGATAATAAATCACCCACCTCTGATCCCTACGATGATTTGTACGACAACACAAACCGGTGTTTCAAGGAAGCCCAAAAAGACATACGACCTTACCTTTTGTGCTAGAAAAACCACTCGGGTTATGTTACATATCCTGGCAAGGGTTGTTGTTTCTTACTGGACCAGGTTTAATAGTCATCACGGGTCCACTTTATGAGGACCGTATCTGGAACGAGTGAGAATGAAAGGTACATGGTGGTATTAGAACGACTAAGGTGACTAATTAGTGACGAGGTCAGTCTGGTACCACAAAGGTACGGGTGACGGTGGTAGAATCAAGTCCAGTCGTAGGAGAGTGTGAAACTATGGGACTCCCAGACTAGAGGGAGGGAGGTCAGAACGACAGGATGTAATGTAAGAGTCGGAGTACCCGTTTCACTATTAAAATTCTGGTAGAATAGTATTAGGGAATGACTTTGTGAAGTCACCGAACCCCGGTGGGAGTTCCACTTCGCGATCGGAACTATTCCCGTGTGTCTCAACATGATTCCAACGAAGTCGAGTGGAAAGTCTTGGAGTAGAGAGTGGTCAAAAAACAAAAACAAAAACAAAAAAAAAGAGGGTTTTCGATTTGAGTTTTGTGTTGATTTATCTAGACTTAAGGAAGTTCCAGAAGAAGGTGAGGACTTGAGAGACGATGAACCTTTCGGTGATAAAAGAAGTCGGACCCGTTAGGAAAAGAGAGAAAACCCAGACCCAAATCGCCGATGGAGGATACCTGTTGACACTGACTTAGGGGTAAGACCTAACTCACCGGAAGAATTCAGAGGGTACACTCACACACGATTCAACGAAGTCAACACAGGTTGAGAAACTCTAGGGCATATGTATCGGACGGTCCGAGGAGACAGGTACCCTACGAGGTCCGTTCTTATGACCTCACCCAACGGTACGGGTCGAGTTATCTTCCACCAATAATGAAGACAGTCTTTTCACTGACTCGTGGGAATGATCTAGGTTTGAATGTACTTCCGTCTTTACCAGTTGTAAAACTTAGTAACGACATAGAAATCTCGGAACATGTTGAGGACCAAGTATCAGTCAAAAGTCACAAATTCACAATTTACAAACACATTACTTAATATAAATTACAAACTAAAGAATTGTAAGACTTTCTTACTTTATAATAAGAGAAGTGAAATAGAAAAATTTACTGTTCGGAGACGAAAGAATATCCTCGTACTGTGATGAGTAAACATTATTTCGTTTTATCTTAAAGAAAGACTTTTGTTAAAATTATAGAGGTAAATTTCATTTGAAAAATTACATTGTTTTTCGGTTATTTTGAAAGTTTGATCGTTAATTGTTTTTCACAATTGACACTCGGATGAGACGTTATTCGAGAAGTGATACAACATATAAAGTTTTCTTATAATGTCTTCAGTAACTTGTGAACCGTGTATGATCCACGAATAATTTCCAAACGATTTCTGGTCAGTTTTACTTATTTGATACTGAAAATTAGTTTATTAAAAGTACACGTTCAAAACTTAGTTTTATGAAAAAACTCTTTATGAAGTATACACTTAATAAACCCCCAATTAACAATATAAAATATTTGTTTCTATTTGTACGATAGTTTTCGTGAGAAGCAAAGTTCAATACTCTATAGTCTTAGATCACTATGTGTCACCTTTGTCTAAGTCTAAAATTGACTGTGTCAATTGAGACTTTAAAAACTGAAGGACTTCCGACTGGAACTGATGTGTCATTAAACCTTTCGATAATATTATCTGAGGTCAAAAAGGGATTTGAATAGATCGATATCTCATATATAAAATTGTACGGAATTTCATACGAATGTGTCTGTATTAATGTACGTATTCTAGTGTTTCTTTTAAAAGATAAATCGACAACTGTACGTTTTAAGATATACATACATATATAAAACGATAAAGATAAAAAGATCTTCACTAATTAATCATGAGGTCGATATTTCGAAGATAAAAGGAACAGTTACTGTTAGAGTTCCGGATACTCGACGGAGAGCGAACTGGAACCAAATTTTCGTGTTTCTTGTCGTTGGAACTTTGACCGTAGTTGTTCTAAGTAAGATGTCTTTAGTCTACGTCGTGTTATCCCTTTTTGGTGTGCAAATTAAAATTCCAAAATGTCGTTAACGAGAGTTATAAAGAAAAAGAATTTCTGAAAATTCACGTTTGCAGGAAGTAAAGTGTTTCCCTTTGTGACAGTAAGACGGTGAATTGTGACCGGTTTCCTCAGTAAACCTCTGAGGAGACGTAAGAAGGGAAACTGTCTGTGCACCGTCGTCGTCCGTGTGTTGGGACCCTCCTATTGTGTCACCGACTACGTTGTAAATGGACTTCGAAAGGAATTCATCTAGGAGTGATAATTGTGTACGACTTTTCGTAAAGTAATTGTAAACTTGTTCTTCCAATACGTCGACATTATCTTAGTCCGTCAAGTTTACGTGTACGAAATGAACTTCCCCCAAAAGTAACAGAATGTGGTCACAAGTGAACTCCCACTCCACCGGAAGTGCCGACCGGAAGCGGGTGTCTTAATTCGCAGAGTAACAAAGAGGGAAGGCTCCACTCTTGTGGGTATAATTACTGTCTTCGACAGACCACCTCACCCCACCTTCCCGTCCACCTACTTCTGACTCAACCCTTGAACGAAGATCAAGAATTGGACAAAAAAAAAGGGGGATGTAGTAATAATGGATTGAGTAGAAAATTTTCATGTGACAATTTAACAGTAAACTAATAGTAAAATTTTATACTATAGGTTTAAAATTTTTGCTTTGATTTTCCAGAATAGTTTATGTACTTATATATTTGGTAAATAGGAAAGTATGTAAGACAAAGGGATGCCCGTGTACTTCAATAAGTATAACTCAATAGGTGTAGTCCTTCTGAATATAATTTTTGTACCTATTGTATACACTTTTCCCAAATTTCACTACTTATAATTCAAGTTTTTACTATCTTCATGTCTCTTAGGGAAAGACACGTGTTTCTAGTCAAGTCAATGAGTCAGTACAGACTGAGATATACTGGGGTACCTGTTGAGGGCCTCGAACGAATTTGAGTACAGGTAGCTTAACCACTACGGTAGGTTAGTAAAGTAGGAGACGACAGGGGAAGAGGAGGACGGAAGTTAGAAAGGGTCGTGGTCCTAGAAAAGATTACTCAGTCGAGAAACGTAGTCCATCGGTTTCATGACCTCGAAGTCGAAGTCGTAGTCAGGAAGGTCACTTATAAGTCCCAACTAAAGGAAATCTTAACTGACCAAACTAGAGGAACGACAAGTTACCTGAGAGTTCTCAGAAGTCATGGTGTTTAATTTTCACTGTTATGAAACCGCGAGTCGGAAGGAAGACCAGGTTGAGAGTGTAGACATGTACTGATGTCCTTTTTGGTATCGACACTTATACCCTATGGAAAGGTAAATAAACGTAGAAGAATTAAAGAAAGTAGTTACAGAATATCAGAAGTCATATCTCTAGGAAGTGGAGAAACCAATTTGAATAAGGATTCTTAAAACAACAAAAGTTACGACGTCATTTACCCTGACAAAAGAAATGAAGAAAAAGAATATTTTGTTACAGAAAACGGTAGTCACACACTAAGTTAGGTGGTCCGTGTGTTTAGAGTGTGGTACTACGTGTTTCTCTAAGAATCTCGGTAACGGTGACATACCTTATTCCTTCGAAGTTTATCTACAATGTCGTCAAAACTAATCCGGACACCCCCTTTATGCAGTAATTCATTATTACTAACGATTATGATCCACGAACCGTGAGAAGAGTCGTGATATGTATACAGTAAAGTAAATTAACAGTGTCGTTAGGACATTCTATCCATGATAATAATAAGGGTAAATTGCCCACTTCTTTGACCCCGTTTTATTCTAATTCTTTAAACGGGTTCCAGTGTGTCGATCATCACTAATTCGGTCTAAGTTTGGGTCAGACTACGGTAGGAGACACACGAATTAGAGATAAAGGATGACGGAAGTGTCATTGTCATTGTACTTGGGTTTCTGTCGATAAATTAGTTGTATTCCTTCCTGGTATGAGTTTTGTCCCGATTATCTTTATATACGACAATTATAATTCATATGTATGAGATATGAATAATAATTTACGAGAATTGTAAATTCAACGAATTATCGGTAAACTTTCCCCCTTTTTCCGTTCAAAATAGGATATGACGGAGAGTCTTCGGACTTCCTCACGTTACATCTGGATTTTTACTGACTAATTTAAGGATAGTAGGCCTGAGGGGACCACCGCGTCTCCTATTCTTAGGTGGACGGTTAAGTCCCCAGTATCCGAACTAGGGACCAGAGCCTTCTAGGGTGTACGACACGTCATTGATTCGGACACACGGTGTTGATGACTCGGACACGAGATCCCGGGTACTCGGTGTTGATGACTTCGGGTACACACGGATCTCGGGCACGAGGTCTTGTTCTCTTCGGTGGCGTTACTCTTCGGACGTGTGGTGTTGATCTCTCATTGGGAACGAGAGGCGTTGATCTCTTTCAGGTACGTCGTCACTTCTGGGTCGTGTAGGTTTCTATTTGTGTCGTCACGCATGCACAGTTTTTTTTACTACGAAACAAATTTTTTTAAGGATAGTAGGACATTCACTTCTCGGGTAAGATAATAATCACTTTACCGATTGTGGTTCTCATCACCGATTCTTCCGTACTTACGAATGTGTTAAGTCACTTTTTAAAGAGACTTCATACATCTTCCTTAGTTAAGATCACAATTCAGTTCTTTGATTCTAATTAACCTTTGGTGTGTAAAACTGTCTTAGAGTTTACTAGAGTAAAGGTTCTGGACTTTATAAGAAGATACCTACTAATTTGTCTCGAACGTGAAAGTAGAAATTTCGTACTAATAATGCAAAATAAACTAATCATATATAGTTCCTGTACTACGAAAAGTACAACGATATCTCGACCCCATCTTTTGAACGTCTGCATAGAGGTCTAATAGACCAAGTTAAGAACTGAAAAAAAAAAAAAGACAAAGTAAGGGACCACCGAGTCTATCATTTCGTAGACGGATGTCACGTCCTCTGTACCCAAGCTAGGGACCCAGTCCTTCTAGGAGACCTCTTCCTTTACCGTCGGGTGAGGTCATGAGAACGGACCTTTTAGAGTACCTACCTCCTCACATCATACGATGTGAGGTACCCCAGCGTTTCTCAGCCTGTGCTGACTCGCTGAAGTGAAGTGAAGTGAAGTTACGAGAGTGCTCATTTGCAAGAGGTTACACTCGAGAAGTGAGTGATAATTATTTTGTAGTACGATAAGAAGGGGCAGAGTCCCTTCAAACCGTACGTTAACATCCTCTCACGACAATGACATCCTTATTTGAATTTACGGAAGAATAAAAAGATCCTTTTATATAGTGAGTACCCGTCATAAAAAACAACCACATATGTGATACGGGAAATTACGAGAGAGTACATAGGGTTCCCACCTTAGAACCTTTGATAAAGAGTGTGAGAACACTTGTCCCGAAGTTAATCTGAAGTAGTCTCTCTTCGTTGACGTACTATAAACCTGTGACTTTCTCTTCTCCTTCGTCAAGTGTCGGTAGACCGACAGGGTCTAGTAGGATCGACTACTCTACTCTTACGACTCCCGGGGTCTAGTTGACAAGTAACAGAGTCGGGTGTTTATTGGTAAAGGTGAGTGTCGAGATCAGCCAACACGGAGACAGGTCAATATCTCACCGGTCCTTTATCTTCACTTTTGTACACCATTCTTAAGGTATAGTCACGGTGTCCCCACCATGAAATATATAACGTTTCTAAATGTAAGCCAAGGTAGACCTAGTGATAACCCGGGGGTTTCATCATCTTCCCACACCCGACCTTACGTACACTCGAGAACTTAACTTGGTCAGTCCATTCTTGTCACTCACTTTCCTTACTTCTGAAGTGCCCATTCTTTGTTGTCCTTCGTCCTGTGGTACCGTGCCCCTCGTGTGCTCGGTCTTACCACAGAGTCACGAGGTCCCTCCACGTTCTTCAGTTACTCTCAACTGACCCTTCTTCGGTTTTACCCTCCTTGCTAAGAACACTTATTTAGAATCGACTACTAGACCTGGTTCCCCTTATAGACAGTCACAAGGACTAAATACACTCCAACAATTTCTTCTATACAAAAATTTACCGGTACTACTTGACTTTGTTACTAGGAATTTCTTATGTAAAAAAAAAGTTTTCCTCTCCGGAGAAAAATTGTAATATCTTCGACTACTGGTAAAATCATTTGTAAACTCGTTGTATATTCGTATACTCCCTCTTTCACTGTTAACGGGTGTATTAGGATTGGGGTTCATCTCGATAATTATTACCTACAATAGATGACATATATATGTATTTATGTACCTATATATCTATGAATAGATTTATATCTGGTATATATGACAAGATACGACGACACGACACAAGTCAGTACAGGGTGAGAAACACTACGATACCTGACATCGGGTCTTCCGAAGACACAGGTACCCTAAAAGGTCCGTTCTTATGACCTTACCCAACAGTAAAGGATGAGGTCCCCTAGAAGGACTGGGTCCCTAACTTGGACTCAGAGAACGTAGAGGACGTAATCGTCCGTCCAAGAAATGGTGACGTGGTGTACCCTTCGGGGGTACGACAAGATATAAAATTTTATAATGGAGAAAGGAACGGTAATATATACCGAGGTGGGTTACGAAAAGTTTCTACTGTCCTATAATATGAGACACTACCAAATGAACGATTCAGTACAAACTGAGACGCTGGGGTACCTGACATCGGACGGTCCGAGGAGACAGGTACCCTGAAAGGTCCGTTCTTATGACCTCACCAAACGGTAAAGGAAGAGGTCCCCTTAGAAGGGTTAGGTCCTAACTTGAGTCCAGAAGACGTGACGTTCGTCTAAGAAATGACTAACTCGATGGTCCCTTCTAAGGATAATATGAGATTCCTAATGGTTTTAGTTAAGTCGGTTAGAAAACTTTTGTCTGTCCACAGAACAAAACAAGAGAACGATGATTTCTTTACGACGTTTTGTAAAGACTTACATATTGAAACACATGTATACTTTCAAATAGACATCCTATTTCAAAATCTTGATCTTAACACACCAGTTTCTCATACACGTATATTTAACAATACATATAACTGATATCGAAAAGTCTTTATCACGTGAGTAAAGATAAAGATGGTGATCATATATTTTCACTTAACGTAAAAAAGTCTTATATAAGATGTTCCAAGAGTGTATTCTTGAGTACGTCAGTTGTTTTAGTTCCCTGAAGGGACCACCAAGTCACCGATTCTGGGGTACGAGGATTACGTCCCCCGGACCCAAACTAGGGACCAGTCCCTTGATCTAGGGTGTACGACGTTGATTTCTAGAACGTATGACGTCATTTGTTACTTATAGGACCCACGACGTTGATGCTAAGTCATGTCGGTTTATTTATTAAATTTTTGTAGTTTAGAACATCTTCAAAACTCGTTAATTATCTCTTATGTTCACCCTTGAGTCGTTGTAAATACTATATAGTGTGACTGTAAAAGGTGTCGGGTGTATATGTCCACCCGATACTAACCGTGTCTTTTAGGGTTCTCGGACCCCCCAACCATTCCCATCCAAACTTAGACACGAAACGACGTCAAGAAAGTAGGAGTCTACTTCTTGTATGGATGGTGGAAGTCTTAAAGGTAAATCCAGTGACCTCTATCCCTGACCTCAGGACTCGAAATCCTCACGTAATCATCGAAAATAAACGATTTGCTCATACTATAACGTTGTAATGGTGGAAGTGGAATACTTATTCCTGTTGTCGACAACTTGGTTAATTTTTGTACCGTCCCTTAAGGGACCACGGAACCACCAGTTCTTATACGGACGGGTATACCCTCTGTACTCAAGTTAGGGACCAGACCCTTCTAGAGTGTACGACACCTCATTGATTCGGGTCCGTGGTGTTGACTTCGGGTACACGGACCTCGGGCACGAGATGTCGGACTCTTTGGTAACTTTACTCTTCGGGCGTGTGGTGTTGATCTCTCATCCGGGACGAGTGGCGTTGATCTCTTTTCAGACGTGTCGTTGTTTCTGGGTCGTGTCGGTTTTTTTTTTTTCATTTTAATATATATATGTATATGTATATATGTATATAAACTCCGTCAAACGGACAAGGTCTCTTTTGTGTAGTGTTTGAATCGAGTTCAAGGAATTTCACATCACACTCTTGTTTTTAGGTTGGATTTCTGAAAATTACTATATAGGACACAAGGAAGACCCGACAGGTTTGGACGAAAACTTAAATGATATTTAAAACCAATCTGGGATTTGTGTAAGACAACCTTAGGAAACAGAATTCGTACTTTCAATACATAAGTAATTGAACCCAAAATTTTTAATATGAAATGAAGATATGAAGATGACGTAAAGAATCTCCCCTTCCATGTTTCCAGGGATTCTCTCTTTTGACACGATCCGACATTCGTTGAATTTCGTTGTCTGACGTCAAATCAATAGTAACTTAGGGATCAGATTTTGTTACGATCCTTGACTTATCCTGTAGATACTTATGACCAATTCACTTACGTCGATAATCCGTCCAATGAATTGGAGGTACCGGTACTAACGATGTGTTGTCTATTGACTAATGTATACAGGTCTCTGTATCCACGTACTGTTAAGACGACACTAGAATCAGTGATACAATATTACAAAAATCACATGAATGATTTTAGAACACGTAAAAGTAGAAAGAAGATAACTGGGTCTTAAATGTTAACATCCTTAATAACTTCTCTTTGTATGTATACATGTATGTCCTCTTACGAATAATTAGAGGTTCATTTTTACTGGTTTTACAGTAGTTATACCATCTAATGTTACCTTATTACGTGTCGTTACGTTTACTTGTCGATACGTGTCATCGTGCCTATGAATCAGTAAAACTCTTTCAAGTCAAGTCAGCGAGTCGACACAGACTGAGACGTTGAGGTACCTGACGTCGTGTGGTCCGAAGGAACAGGTAGTGGTTGAGGGTCTCAAATAAGTTTGAGTACAGGTAACGTAACCACTACGGTAGGTTGGTAGAGTAAGAGACAGTAGGGGAAGAGGAGGGCGGAAGTTGGAAAGGGTCGTAGTCCCAGAAAAGGTCACTCAGTCAAGAAGTGTAGTCCACCGGTTTCCTAACCTCAAAGTCGAAGTCGTCGTCAGGAAGGTTACTTATAAGTCGTGACTAAAGGAAATCCTAACTGACCAAACTAGAGGAACGTCAGGTTCCCTGAGAGTTCTCAGAAGAGGTTGTGGTGTCAAGTTTTCGTAGTTAAGAAGCCACGGGTCGAAAGAAATATCAGGTTGAGAGTGTAGGTATGTACTGATGACCTTTTTCGTGTCGGAACTGATCTACCTGGATACAACCATTTCATTACAGAGACGAAAAGTTGTGTGATAGGTGTGACTAGTATCGGAAAGAAGGTTCCTCGTTCTCAGAAAATTAAAGTACCGACGTCAGTGGTAGACGTCACTAAGACCTCCGGGGGTTTTATTTCAGACACGGATAAAGGTAACAAAGGGGTTGATAAACGGTACTTCACTACCCTGGCCTACGGTATTAGAATCAAAAGACTTACAACTCAAAATTCGGTTGTAAAAGTGAGAGGAGAACACTGTGAAAGTAGTTCTCCGAGAAATCAAGAAGTGAAAGACGGTATTCCCACCACAGTAGACGTATAGACTCCAATAACTATAAAGAGGACCGTTAGAACTAAGGTCGAACACGAAGTAGGTCGGACCGTGAAGTGTACTACATGAGACTCATACTCAATTTATTCGACCCACTTTTATATGTCGGAGCTGACCAGGAAAGGACTAAACCTTGGTCAGACAACAAGGTACAGGTCAAGATTGACAACGAAGAACTGGACGTATGTCTAAAGAGTCCCCCAGTCCACCAGAACATAAGGGAAGAGAAAGTCTTAAAAGGTGTCAAATGACACTAGGTGTGTCACTTTCCGAAACCGTATTAGTCATTTCGTCTTCATCTACAAAAAGACCTTGAGAGAACGAAAAAACTACTAGGTCGCCTACAACCGTTAAACTAGAGACCAAGGAGACGGAAAAGATTTTGGTCGAACTTGTAGACCTTGAAGTGTCAAGTGCATGATCACTTCGGATGGAACCTCTTAAAACTCGTAATGAAATGATGGCACACTCTTCTCACGTTGACATGTCATCATACTTGTAAGAAACCGTAACGGGAAGAAATCCTAACCTTACTTTTGACTGGAAAAGGTCAGGACACCGGTGACGACTCAAAAGGTTTAAACGACCGTATACCTCACGTCGTGAAAGTGTCGTAGTAGAAAGTCCTAAACTTTATCGAGGTGACCTTAAGGTAGTGGAGGTGATCGAAATAAGTGTCAGTACGAAGGATTCCGGGTGAACTGAAACGTAAGGTCCTACAGACTGAGATCCACTCACTAGTGTGGTAGCACCAATAGACCCAGTACTTCTAGAAGAGACATATCAAGAAGACACATAAGAACGGTGGACAAGAATTATAGAAGACGAAGACAATCCAGGTATGGTAAAGACAGGAAAGAGCTCGGGTAGAAACGTACTTTACAAGGGAACCATAGAGAGGAAAAGAACCTCTCTAGAGATCAGAAAGGGTAAGAGAAAGAAGGGAGACAAAGAAACGTGACTAGCGACTTCTTCCGAAAGAATAGAGAGGAACGATAAGAAACCTTGAGACGTAAGTTTACTCATATACCAAGGAAAGGAGGAAACGGAAATGGAAGAGAAGAAAAGAGTCGATAAACATTTCCGGAGGAGTCTGTTCGTAAAACGGAAAAACGTAAATAAAAAGAACCCCTACCAGAACTAGTGACGGAAGACATGTTACAGTACTTGGAGGTAGGTATCAAGAAGTCCGTGAGATAGTCTAGATTAGGGAACTTAGATAAACAGTGAAGGTGACGTATTAGTATTCCCTAAAATAAATCCAGTATGGACTTATCAGATTACCAAAAGGGATGAAAGAAGTTAAATTCAGACTTAAACCGTTATTCCTCAAATACTAGTCTCGGTGTCAGCCGAAGACCAGAACAAAAACCACTGACATGTCTCGAAGAGGTAGGAACCGACGTTGCTTATATTAGTTAGACTAAAACCATAACTGGTATACCACTACAGGTACACATCTCGGAAGAGATAACACAACAACCTTCTCCCACAAACAATACTGGTCACACAAGAGAACCGTTTTGAGACAATCGGAAACTGGACGAAGCAAAACATGAGGTTCCGGTTTAAACGGGCAATGAGGTACATCGAGAACTGAAGAATGAAAACGTAATGTCAGGAGATACTTTTCCTGTAGAAAACACCCACAATCAAGATCTTTCAGAACATCCAGAAGTAACTTGGTAAGTTAAGTCGAAGAAGTCGAAATCACCAGCCCCGTAACTGAACCTAATGACACTCATACTTACGAAACGGAACCTTTGCTTGTCTCCAGTAAGACAGTAAAAACTCTAACGTACGTTCATGACGTAAAACCTGAGAGAACAACTGATACTACCGATGAGGTAGAGAAGATTCCCTAAGAACGGGTGTCATCATCTATATTGTCAGTAGACTCAATTTGATTGGGTAAGGTCAGGTAAAACCAAGTCACTAAGGATTTTACAGCTACAAGTGAGAACGGTAGAGGATAAACTAGTGAAAGTTAAACGGAACTAAGTACCAGGATTTTGTTGTGTTTACTAATTCATGACTTTCACACGTATATACATATTTCAAATTTTCCATTTTGGTTCGATGACACAATCTTTTGTCCTATGACCAATGAAACCCCTTTTTCGAATCCGATTCATGATATTCCGCCGCCCGAAGACTACACGACCATTACTAAATAAAGAACTAAACCCACCATCAATTGTACCCACACGAAATACAGACATGTAGTTAACATATTATTAATACTAAACATGGAAAAGAGACGTATACACAATAACGAGGTATTTTTTACATAAATTTACCAACTAAATACAATTCCAAACTGTCTTTTGTTGTTTTAATACATTTCGTTAATAGGAAGTTAATTTTGTATTAAAAATTTATTTTAATTTATTTAAACATGTGTTCATATTTCCGTATCGTTTATAGACCTTACTATCTGTAGACTCTTCGGAAATCAACCTAACTTTTCCTTCTTTGTCCCTGAAGGGACCACCAGGTCACCAATTCTGAGACATGAAACTGACGTTCCCCGTACCCAAACTAGGGACCAACCCTAGGACGTACGGTTTACCATACCGTTTTTTGTTTCACGGTAAGTATTTACTACAGTAATACATACGTGTCTTTTAGGTTTTAATGGTAGTTTATTCAATCATCTTAAATTGTTCTAAAAACCTATACTTTAATCGTAATTTTTTAGTTGACATTTACCGGTTGTAGTTTTTCAGATGTTTATTATTTATAATCTCCCCTACACATCTTTTCTCTTGCAAGGACGTGATAACCACCCTTACGTTTAAACACGTCGGTCATACCTATTATCATACCTTCAAGGAATTTTTTGATTTTCATCTCGACGGTGTACTAGGTCGTTAGTATGAGGACCCGTATACAGACCTTTTCTGTTTTTAAGGTTAAGTTTTTCTATGTACTTGGGGGTCACAAATATCGTCACGATAAATATTAACGGTTACAGGTGACTGTTTACGTATCAACTTCTTGTGTGTGTGTGTGTGTCATCTTATAATAAGTTAGTGTTTTTCCTTGTTTTATTACGGTGAGACTCGTTGTACGTACCTGGATCACTACTAGTATAATCCAATTCATTCAGTCTCTTTCCTTTATAGTATATTATAGGGAGTATACACCTTAGATTTTTTTACTATGTTCACTTGAATAAATGTTGTGTCTTTGTCTGTGTGTCTATATCTTTTGTTTGAATATCAATGGTTTTCCCTTCCACCCTTCTCTGTATAATCCTCAAACCCTAATTGTCTATGTGTGATGATATACATTTCATCCATTAGTTGTTCCTTCCTTACTGACATATCGTGTCCCTTGATATAAATTATAGAATATTATTGGATAGTACCTTTTCTTATACTTATTATTATATATACACACACATACACACACACACATATAGTGACTTAGTAAAACGACATGTGGACTTTGTTTGTGTTGTAACATTTAGTTGATACATAAAGTTAATTTTTTAGTTGACATAAAGAATATATTGGTCTTCTAATAAACATCATCGTTGATTTTATTTTTATTTCTCCCTGAAGGGACTACCGGGGTCACCGATTCTGAGACACGAGGGTTACGTCCTCTGAACCCAAGTTAGGGACCAGTCTCTTGATCTACGGTATACGAAGTTACTTCTCAAACGTACGGTCTCACTTCTGGGTCGTGTCGGTTTATTTATCTAATTAATTTTATTTATAATTTTTCTATTGTATTAATTTCTAATACATCGTGTACCCTTATTTAGATTTTGAGGTAGGGGGTTAAAATTCCCTTTTTTTGTTTTTACTAGGTTTGTTTTACTATATATATTAAAAAAATTAAAAAAAAATTTATTTTGAGATGGTGTGACTTTTTTTTTTGGTTTTACTATATATATATATATAGTAAGTACCTGACTCAGTTATAGCATATATACATTTATATATATTTCTTTAAAACTTTTCTTATATTTATATATTTTAATAGGGTTTAAATAACTGTCTAAGTTATTTTACGGTCATTTATCAGTTGTTTAAAAGACACGTTACAATGTTCGACTAAGAGTTTAGATATATCCTTGTGTTTCTCGACTTTTATCTGTCTTAATAGAACTACCAATAATCGTTCTACTTTTCCGAACGTGATGACCTATAGTTTTGTAATATCTGTATGTTATTAATAGAACGATTAGTCTATCTATTCATCCTTTTACTTTGTCTAATCTTTTGGGTCCGTATCTAAGTTGTTCTTACCTGTGAACTAAGTACTGTTTGTTCCGTTTCATCACCTCTTTATTCAGAAAAGTTGTTCGTTTACCCTGTTGAACCATTAGTACACTGTTTTTTTCCTTTACCCTTAGAGAATGAAGTTTGGTACGTATTTTTATTAAAGGTCCACATAGTATAAAATTTACATTTTTTGTTTTATTTTTTGTAGTCTATAATTATATCTTTTTATAGAAGTAATGAAATCTCTTTCCGTATGTGTCATTTTGTATTGTGATTTTCATGATTGGTGTTCCTTTTCTAACTTATTTTTAAAATAGTTTTTAATGACGTTTGTACCTTCTTCTTCTTGTGTCACCCTCTCCTCTAGACATTGTGTATGTTGGTTACTTGTTAAGTATAACTCTTATATATTGTTTGAGGATGTTTATTTGTTCTTTTGATGTTTATCGAGTTAGTATTTTATCAGTTTTCATCACTTATCCGTGACTTGTTTCTTCTTTAGCTTACTATATTCGTATACTTTTTAACAAATTAAAATGAATATTAGTCCCTTTTCGTTTAAATCTGACGTTATTCTGTGGTCTTATGTCGGTACTCCAACTCCCCTTTTAGTTGTTACTGTTATGGTTCACAACCACTCCTACATCTCGTCAAGATTAAGAGTATATTGACGACCACTCTCACACCGGACAACACCGACACACTAAAACTAACGAATCGGTGTAGGGGTTTGGTAGTTCTCGCCCACACTGTTTTTGACTAGTAGTTCAAAACTCGTACCCCCCCACCACCCCCTCCCACCCACTACCATAAAACTATCTTCTTTGGTCTCGAGGACTACTCATAACTCACCGGTGTGGTCGTGACCTGACCATCTACTCGTCAGTAATATGACATGAAACCCTGAAATAAATGGACTTTCACTATATTGGAAAAGTTTAAATTCGATGACAATCAAACCCGAAAGTCAGAGAATTTCGAAATTGATTGAGATTCTTTTACGGAAAAATAACACATTATAAAGACTCACAAAACAAGTCAACGAGTCAGTACAGACTGAGAAACGTCGGGGTACCTGACATCGGACGGTCCGAGGAAACAGGTACCTTAAAAGGTCCGTTCTTATGACCTCATCCAACGGTGAAGAATGAGGTCCCCTAGAAACGGTTGGGTTCCTATCTTGGACACAGAGGATAGACGTAATCGTCCGTCTAAAAAAAAGAAAAAAAACAATGGGTGACTCGGTGGACTCTTCGATACAAGGTACTTGGTACAATTTTTCTAATGACGTCACCCAACAGTACGAGAGGAGGTCCTTAGGAGGGTTGGGTCCCTAAATTGGGTACAGAAAGTATAGAGGATGTGACCGTCCGTCCAAGAAATGGTGATCGTGGTGGACCCTTCGGGTTTTCCAAGTGTATTCAATGGTGTAAGTTAATGGAGTTGTTGACATGATCCCAAGAGATCTCTTTGTCTTGGTTTTCCTTTATCTATATCTACTTTTCTATAGGTAATATCGTTCTCAAGTACACTAATACCTTCGACTGAGTCCTCTCGGGTACTATATCAAGGTCCAGTTCAAGTTATCGTACGCTTCAATTCTCTCGGTTCCGACATTCAAGATCAGGTCCAGACTCAAACTTCCGTCCTTTCTGACTACAGGGTCAGAAACCATGACTCGACCACACACTGACGGTCGGTCTCTCTTGTTTGAGAGGGAAGGAGTCGGAAGAACAAGATAAGTCCGGAAGGTACCTGATGTATTTCTTCCGTTAGACGAAATTAGTCAGATGACTAAGTTTACATTTAGAGTAGGTCTTAGTGGGACTGCCTGTGTGAGCCTTATTGTAAATAAAGACCCATGGGACACCGGGTCAGTTCAACCGTGTGTTAGATGGTAGTGTTGTCAGTACTCCATTCATGACTCTGTGTCTCCCGAAGGGACCACCGAGTCTGATATTTGGTAGAAGGACGTCACGTCCTCTGGGTCCAAGCTAGGCACCCAACCCTTCTAGAGGGTCTCTTCCCTTACCAGTGGACGAGGTCATAAGAACGGACCTCTTAAGGTGTGGGGACTGACTAACCTCTAGGTAACTATCCAGGTTGAGTTTTAGTTCACGAGGTCTACTGTTAGAAACCTTCCCTCGTTGTCTCCTGCTCTACCAACCTACCGTAGTAGTTGAGTTACCTGTACTCAGACTTGTTTCAGACCCTCTACCATTTCCTGTCCCTTCGGACCGCACGACGTCAGGTGTCCCAGTTTTTCTCAGTCTGTACCGACTCACTGACTTGTTGTGACTCTGTGTCTCTCCAATCGTTGACGTACTCCTTCAGTGTACCCTTCAAATTGTCGTCTTGTGTATTAGAAGTAATATGAAATACGACGACGGACAGATGGGTGTAAGCTTGGAATGAATAGAAACTCAAGGAGTATTATGGATTCTTATGAGACGTGTGTCGAGAACTGAACATATGGTAGTATGACTGAACCTAATTAGTCTAGTTTATTTCATGAGTCTCCGAAGACTAGATTCCTGTGAAAACAAACATCAGTAAGTTCTACCCAGGACTTATTCGAAAGTTAAGAGTCAAAATATACGACGACGACGACGACGATTCAGCGAAGTCAGTACGGGCTGAGACACGCTGGGGTAGTCAAAATATATCGTTTCACTTAAAAGTCATGTCGGACTCTACAAACGTCTTTGATAATTTTTGTATAACACTACCATTCAAAAACGTAAAGTCATCAACTAGAAGTACTACGTTTGTTTATATATTGTTTCGAATATGTCTTTTGGTAGGGTTTCCTTGAGTCACTAAGGTTATATCTCATAAAAGATTTCAAAAAAAGGGGGGAACGAGTTACTTACATTTAAATCCCGTTTCTGGTTTTCATGTAGACAATTACCTTAATTTTAACGATTTACAATTGATGAAAAGGTTTTCTCCATCAACTTTAGGAATGGTAAAGATTATTAAGTTAAGGATCAACAGTATCCACCCTTTTTTACTACTGTATTAAGGATTGTTAGTCTCCACTTACACATAGAGTAATCATTCCACCATGTTTTCATTTAAACTTTATGTCCAAAAGGAACTCAATTTATGTTTTTGTAAGGAAAACATAAAACTTTTTGTCAATGACTCATGAATGTGTATGGTCCATGAGATCCTAGACCGTATATACTGGTGTCCATGTACAAACAACCTTCTCTACCTGTTTTTTCGTCTATTTACCTTTCATGTAAAGTCTTACAGTCCATCACTACTCGTGACGTCTTTTTGTACTTCGTCTCCTTTTCTCTGACTTCTCACCCACTTCTATACCCTAAACCCGTCTCTTGACTTACTTGATTCCCCTGTCAGTCAGGATATATATATCCTCCATACAAAATCTATCGATTCTAGTCCAGGACCCCGTCCGACCGTTCGGAACTTACTCTCCTCACGGACCGTTATATCATTCACTCTGTCGGTCCTAAGTCTCGAGATCTTACTGTTGGTACACACCTTATGTTGTGTGTACATATGCGTAGTTTAATCTCTGTTTTAATCTCATAAACCACTATTTGAAGGTCACTATTATAATTAGGTTCTACCGATTGTCTCATTGACAATGTGTTCACGGTAGTAAAGACGACTCGAAAGATTTATGCCGAAATCCTGAACACCATCCGTCGAAGACTTATACCGAGGGTTTCCGGGGCACGGAGGATCATAAGTGTGTAGACACATTAGAAGAGGGGAACTCACGTCTGACTTCGGTCACTATACTAAGATTGTTCCTCTTATACCGTTTTCCGTACCTTACCATAAAACCATTGATCCAAGGTTCTACCTGAACACAGAAGGTTCGTGCGGAAGAGAACGACCGTGAGAGAGAACGGGAAAGTGAGTGTACGAGACTACTTTGGTCTACGGTATAACACTTTACGGGAATGTGTCTCCGGGTACACCGTTCCTTGGTTCCCCCTGGAGATCGGTTGTCGAGTACTCTTTAGTTCTGGATTCAAGTTCTCAGGTAGTCCTTGACTTAGGGTGATGGTTGGAGCACTCACTAAGTCCTTCGGTGAGGAAACGTTAGTCGCGGAACTCCACTGAAATTGAAAGCCTCTTTGGGTCTCCGTCTCCTGGGTCGATTTTGTACGGACCTAAAGACGGGGTATCTTCGATACTATGCTATTTACAACACATTCGGTGGTTAAAAAAATGTATGAAATAATACGTCATTATATATTATATCCCGACGTTAAAACAAAGATATAACTCGTGAGTCCCCATTCAAAAGGGACGTTCAAATCATAAACACACGTACAATATCTCTGTCTTCTCCCATAATTTCTAGAAAACCCTAAAGAGACCGCCAGGTCGCCAATTGTTCAAGCTATAGACCAGTCCCTCGATTCTAGGTTGTACAGTGTACCACGTCGGTTTTCTATTTTTTCTTTTTCTGGGAAACCACTCCTGTAATAAACGATGAATCTCATGTTCGATAAATCAAAAGGGTTATCCCTCTATAAACTTTTATTACTATCAATAAAACAGGAACCAAGGGTGAACGAATGTGTACAAAGACAATTTAGAACAGTATGGGTTACGGGACCCTGAGTGTTTAATATTCTCTCCCGAATTCTTTTAGGAAGGTTTATATACATCTAAATAATATTTAATATATATGTCAACACGATTGTACATTATATATTATATTACGTCAGTGTTTAAGTCTACAATATTCTCTTACTCCACTTTTATTTATAATGGAACTTCTTGTAACCGAATCGACTGTAGATGATCTAGGAAGTCAAGAGTCGAGTTGTCAATGAGAAGACCTTCAAGAGGAAAAGGGGATTCTTGAATGGTCTTGAACATTTGATGGTCTCAATAATAGAGACAGAAGGGAGGTTTTAATTTTCAAGGTACCAACGTCCGTCGTGGACGTGATAAAGAGAGTTCGTATTAAGGGTCTTTCCCTGTATCACGGACGTTGTCTTGATCTTAAGGTAGGTCAAACACCTTACTTACCTGTTTTTACAGAGTACTGAAAGAAAAAAGTAAAGGGTCTAGACTCAGGGTCTGTCAGTTTGACCCTCTGGTCTTGAAGGGTACTCATAAGACGACTCGGTAAGTCGTGTAAACCCGAGAAGAGACTAGAGAAGATAGTAAGGTCAACTGTCAAGTCTGATACTTGAATTAGTCCAATGGACATGATCTTAGGACCCACAACTATGAGACAGACTTGACCTGACACTTGGGGTTACATTTACCCAATCTCACCTCCAGTAAGGGTGAAGGATTCGGTTGGCGAGAATCGAGGTCAGAACACAGGTGGAAAAGTGGGTAAGGACTGAGATGAATCTTCAAAAGTCGTACGATACCTCTTTCAGTCACAATTTGATGAAGGGTCCCTAGGGTCCTCTTAATTTACTATTTTGTGTGTACTTTTGTGGAATCTTCGGTATTTTGTAATGAGTTTATAAACAAGAAAACAAACATTGTGTTTCTCTAAAAGAAGGAACTCTTCTTTTATGTTACTTTACTAATCCTTTATGTGACAACCTTCAAAACGTTAAGTGCCGGTAATTTTTGACTATTTCTTTATACCGGTTGTCCGTTTGAATGAATAAGTTCGAGAGGTCACACACACAATCAGCGAGTCGGTACAGTCTGAGAAACGCTTCGGTCCGTGACATCGAACGATCCGAGGAGACAGGTACGTTAAGAGGTCCGTTCTCATGAAGTCAACCAACGGCAAGGGAAGAGGTCCCCTAGAAGGGGTGGGTCCCTAGTTTGCACCTAGAGACGTAACGTACGTTTAAGAAATAATGGTAGACTCGATGGTCCCTCACCAAAAAAAAAAAAAAAAGGAAAACTCGGTCTAATTTCATTTGGTTCGAAATGACTAAGTCGACAACGATGATCTGTAGTAGACAGACTGTACCCAAAAGTCGACGATTTGGTTCGTGTAAATCGAGGTTGAAAAATTTATAATACGTACATAAAACACAAAGGGTCCACCGAGTCGTCATTTCTTAGACGGACGTTACGTCCTCTACGCCCAAACTAGGGACCCAGTCCTTCTAGGGGATCTCTTCCTTTACCGTTGAGTGAGGTGCCAAGAACGGACCCTTTAGAGGACCTGTCTCCTTGGACCACCCGATGTCAGACACCCTAACGTTTCTTAACCTGTGTTGAATCCCTGATTTGTCTTCGTCGTCGTAAAGAAATAAATACCAACATGACCCAGGAACAACGACGTACACCCGAAAGAGATCAACGTTACAGACCCGAAAAGTAACACCACCGAAGAAAACGTATCGTGTACTGGAATCAACAGGGAGCCGTACACCCTAGAAGACCCTGATCCCTAGCTTGGGGACAGGGGACGTAACCGTCCACTTAAGGATTGGTGACCTGGTGGTCCCTGCAGAAGTCGAGGTTGAAGAAGTACTTTCTGTTATTCCACTTCGGACCTAGAAGACAAAGTTTTAACTACTCTTTAATTTAGATCTTTGTTCAAGACATGTGGTACTAGATCCTACCTTCTAACGTTACGTATCAGACTTCATCTAAAATTCTTAAATCACACTTATCCAAAGTGAGTCTCTAGAACAATGTTGAGTCTAACGACCCGGGGTGGAGGTCCCTAAGACTGAGTGCCCCGGATACTTAAGAGTAAATATTGTACGATAGTGCACTACAGTTACGACCAGTAGACACTGGGTGGGTGACTCATCCTCCCTCGATGATTTATTGACGAAAGGACGACTCACACTGTATAAGTTTTACCCGTAGAAATATTGGGTTAAACTTCTATAAGAAAGTTTTCCGTGCACAGGTTTTTCTATACACTTTACGAAGATCAAATGCCATTAAAAGATACAACTTCATCGTCCTGTACCAGATGGATTCCCTTTTTACTTTAGTCGTTGTTCTCCACTAGAAACCGAAAGATATCTTTAATCTATATTAGACCTCTATTTTTAGTATAGGACGAAGAAACGGTCAGTTTTAGAACTTACACTCACTTTATCAAACATCCTAATTTACTTCTTGCAATGTGGTGAAATTTAAGAGACCCAACCTCAACTCTCAATCCATTGTCCATTAAGTTAAGGGAATCAAAGATCTGTCACTGTCCCCTTGACATGGGTGACTTCTACTTACTGTGTTCCAGTGTATCTATTACTTTCCGTCCCGGTTCTGCATTAGGTTCAGAAGACCGACACTTGTGTCATTTGAAAAGGTAGGTTATTAAAGGAAAGGACCATCTTTTACCCGAAGAGTCCAACGAGATCACCATTTCTTAGGTGGACGGCTACGTCCTCTGTGTCCAAGCTAGGGACTCAGTCCTTCTATGACACCTTTTCCTTTACTATTGGGTGAGGTCATAAGAAGAGACCTCTTAGGGGTGCCTGTCTCCTCGGACCGTTCAATGTCGGGTACCCCCAGTGTTTCAGTCTGTGCTGACTCGTGTGTGTGTGTGTGACGATCTTTTCTCGTCCAATACGTCGACCAATCTTGAAAAAGAACCGAAGTAGTTACCGTTCCTAATGTCACTAAACACATTTCGAAAAGACGGTGAAATCTTTTGTAAGACCGTCAAGTAGTTTACTAGTTTGTGTCTCAATGGCGCGCTGGGTCATTAAGTTGAGAATGTAAATATGTGGGTTACCTTTATTTTTGTGTACAGGAGGTGTGTTTTGAACATGTACTTACTTGTATCGTTGTAATGAGTAATTCCGGTTTTCACCTTTGGGTTTACAGATAGTTATCCACTTACCTATTTGTTTTATGTCAGATAAGGATGTTACTTTATAACAAGTATTATAACAAATATATTTTCTCTTACTTTATAACTATGTACGATGTTGTATTTACTCGAAACTTTTATAATGCGAGTTACTTTCGTCATTCAATGTTTCAATGGTGTAGGATATACTAAAGTAAGTGTAATTTCTGGTCGTCGTCCCTTTCGATCTCTGTCTTTCATCTAATCACCAAGAGTCCCGATCCAACCACTCCCTGTCCCCTTATCCCCTTACTGTCGCTATACCCCAAAAACCTCTTCCATGTTCTACAACCGTATCCTTCTGGGTTTTAAGTGGAGGAGGGTAGCTGTGTTGTTTGGATGTTGATGTATATGTTATCGAGGGAATCTTTTTATGGACTTTAAACCTCTTGTTTAAGAGGTGTTGTTTCCCCTTTTCCTGTTGTGACTCTACTATCCTCTCCCTCTTTATACCCGAGGGTCCCTGATTGGGTGTAGGGTCGACGTTACTAGATGGAAGTTCTCCCTAGTGTTCCTTACCTAGAAAATGGACTCCTCGTTCCCGTAAGGTTGAAGTGCAGTCAGTGAGGTTGGGGATCTAGGACGTGTCTCTTTGATCGGGGGATTTGTGGTCCGAAATTTTTGGTTGTCCGTTAGACCCCCTCTTACCTATGTACATATATATACCAACTCAGGGAAGCGACAAATGAATTTTGATAGAGTTATAACAATTAACCGATATGGGGTTATGTTTTATTTTTTCAAACTTTTTTTGGTTGTCCGTTTTACGCGTCCTTTTGATGTCTTACCGTACTTTATCTTCTGGTTACGAATTTTCCGGGCGTACGTGTGAACCGGACTTTTAGTCACGTTTTTGTGGTCTAACTTTTCGAGTACCTGGTGTCCATTCACCCTGGGTGAATGATTATAACTTAGTAAACGGTTTTTCCGTTTTGGTCAACTCTACTAGTGACCCCTGACTCAGTAACCACCCTCGGTAAATACGTTCAAGTCGTATGGAACGATTATAACCCTGACCACCCATGATAAAACCTTAAAAGATAGGTTGTACAAGTACTATCATTCATGTAAGACGATTTTCGGGACGGGTAAGGACGTGGGATCAACCCAAAGTCCCGACCAGTTCGATGTTGGGACGAGTGGTCACGGGGTACCGTCAGTGGTGGTCCGGGACGTCGGTCAGGTCACTGTCGGGACGGGGAATCGTAGGACGTCGACGTCGGGACGGTGTTGTCCAGTTACGTCGGATGTATCCCCTGTGACGAACTTATGGACGAGACCACGGGTACATCCTGACATAAGACTCGGTGTGCCCTGTAAAGGATTTATTTCAGTCGGGAAGTTCTGACCCTCTGTATCGACTATATTGATTATTTGTCTTTGCTTGTATCTCTTAATCTGTTTTACTCCTCTGTCACCTTATATTCAAGGTTTGTTTGTTTGTTCTGTTTTGGGTTCTTTTCTTAATTAGTCTTGTTTCTATTTGTTATATCAACTATTTCTCAAGTTTCATTACCAGTACTTATTTCTACGAGTAGTTTGAACCCTCGTCTTACCTACTTGTCACTCTTAAAGTTAGTTCTCTGTCTTTTATTTTCTTTCCATGATTTGTCTTTCTTTTTCTTTCTTTCTTTCACTTCAGCGAGTCAGTACAGACTGAGAAACGTTGGGGTACCCAATGTTGATTTGACTGCTTATGTGAC
This sequence comes from Capra ibex, assembly GCA_006410555.1. Classification (NCBI taxonomy): domain Eukaryota; kingdom Metazoa; phylum Chordata; class Mammalia; order Artiodactyla; family Bovidae; genus Capra; species Capra ibex. Next base: position 35,736 of record SJYO01009153.1, read on the forward strand.
CTCCCTAAGTTGTCGTCTGACTTACTCCATCTTCTTGTTTAGTCGGTCGACCTTCTGGTTTGTCGCTTAGAGTAAGTCGGTCCCGTCAGTTTTTGTGTCTCCTCTTAAAATTTTTCATTCCTGTAGAATTCCTCGGAAACCCTGTTGTATTTCGTCTCATTGTAAGTGTAAATATCCCCAGGGTCTTTCTCTTCTCTCTCTCCCCTTTTTTCCAGTTTTTTATAAACTTCTGTCACTAACTTTTGACCCTTTCCTTTGTCTTTAAGTCCAGTTCCTTCAGATCCCTCAAGGTTTATTATACTTGTGTTTCACTGTATGTAAGATTAATTTTACCATTTACAATTCTTATTTCTCTTTTAGGATTTTTGTCGTTATCTTTTTCTTGAACATTACATGTTCTCTTTGAGACATTCCGGTAGTCGTCTAAAACTTCGTATTTGAAATATCCGGTCTTCCCTTTTCGCACCGTAAATTAATTTTCGCGATTTGTTTGTTTTAGACATGTGTCCAGTTCTTCGTTGTCAATCTTGACCTGTACCTTGTTGTCTGACCAAGGTTTAACCCTTTCCTCATGCAGTTCCGACATATAACAGTGGGACGAATAAATTGAAGATACGTCTCATACAGTACACTTTGCGGCCCGACCTACTTCGTGTCTACTTTAGTTCTAACGGTCCACTTTATACTTATTTGACTATACGTCTACTGTGGTGAGAATACCGTCTTTCGTTTCTTCTTGATTTCTCGGAGAATTAATTTCACTTTCTCCTCTCACTTTTTCAACCGAATTTTGAGTTGTAAACCTTTTGATTCTAGTACCTTAGGCCAGGGTAGTGAAGTACCGTTTATCTACCCCTTTGTCACCTTTGTCACTCTTTAAAATAAAACCCCCCGAGGTGTTAGTGACGTCTACCACTGACGTCGGTACTTTAATTTTCTGTGAACGTGGAACCTTCTTTTCGATACTGGTTGGATCTGTCGTATAACTTTTCGTCTCTATAATGAAACGGTTGTTTCCAGGTAGATTAGTTTCGATACCAAAAAGGTCATCAGTACATACCTACACTCTCAACCTGATATTTCTTTCGACTCGTGTCTTCTTAACTACGAAAACTTGACACCACAACCTCTTCTGAGAACTCTCAGGGAACCTGACGTTCCTCTAGGTTGGTCAGGTAGGATTTCCTTTAGTTAGGACTCATAAATAACCTGCTTGAACTACGACTTCGACTTTGAGGTTAGGAAACCGGTGGGCTGCGTTTCTTGGCTGAGTAACCTTTTCTGGGACTACGACCCTTTCTAACTTCCGCCTTCCTCTTCCCCTACTGTCTCTTACTCTACCAACCTACCGTAGTGGTAACCCTACCTGTACTCAAACTCATTCGAGGTCCTCACCGACTACCTGTCCCTTCGGACCGTACGACGTTAGGTACCCCAATGTTTCACAGTCTGTGCTGGCTCACTGACTTGACTTGACTCGACTTTGTTTGTTTTTGTTTTTGGAAGATTGGATCTAAAGAAATGGTTTGTTCCAATAGTGAGTCTTAACTTCCTCTGTATTCTGCAGAGGGTCTTTTCATTTTCGATTTCCTCAAGTAGTAGTGATCTGGTCTGGATGTTATAGTTTACTTTACGATATCTGACTTTTCTTTACCACGTTACCACAGTTAATTATTCTTTTGTATACTTTGGTTTTTAGAGTGACCTTTTCCATTTATCTATTATTTCCATCACCTGTTTGGTGATTTCGTTCGGACTTCCAATTTTCTCTTTCATCATTTTTATTGATTTTGATATCATTAATCAATTCCTTGTATTTTATCTCCGTTTTGAACAGTAGTTTCATATTTTGTACCTCCTCCCCCATGTTTCTGTTTCTAAACCTTACACAAGTTTAAATTCAACGATGGTTGGATTCATCCTACAGGATACAATTAGAGTGTCATTAGTGTTCCTCTTTTACATTTATACGTTTGTTTTCACTCTTTCCTTAACTTTATATTGTCACTTCTTTTGGTGGTTTTGTATTCACTTTTCCCTTTCTCTTTACTTGTCTCCTTGTTATTATGGGTCCTTTGTTACTTCTTTTACCGTTATTCAAATATGAATAGTTATTAATGAAATTTACATTTATCTGATTCATAAGGATAGTTTTTGTGTCTCACCGTATTACCTTATTTATTTTCTGGGAAACTTAGGACGACGTGACAACCACCCTTACATTTAACCATGTCGGTGATACCTCTTGTCATACGTCCAAGGAATTTTTTAATTTTTATCTCGATGGTATACTGGGACGTTAGGGTGAGGACCCGTATATAGGTCTCCTTTTTGATCCGGGGGTTTCTATGTACGTGGAGTTACAAGTAACGTCGTAACAAATGTTATCAGTTCTGTACCTTCGTTGGATTTACAGGTAGTTGTCTCCTTACCTATTCTTCTACACCATGTATGTATGTTACCTTATAATGGGTCGGTAATTTTTCTTACTTTAGTCCGGTAAACGTCGTTGTACCTACCTGGATCTCTCACAGTATGACTCACTTCATTCGGTCTGTCTCTTCCTCTTCATAGTACTGTAGGGAATATACACCTTAGGTTTTTCTTCACTACGTTTGTTCGAATGAATGTTTTGTTTTTCTCTGAGTGTCTTTTACTTGATATTATCTTTTTATGATAACGGTGAAAATAAGTTGTGTCATGGCTGTCAGGATCGGTACCGTTATTACATTCCCTTTTTTTCCATAAGTTTAACATTTTCTTATTCATTTTGACAGTGATAAACATCTACTGTACTATGCTATATGTCTTTTGGGAATTTACCTACTTTCTGAAGTTGTATTCTGGACTTTGGTATATTTTGAGGTTATTCTTTTGTCCTCCTGTAAAAAACTATAATCAGGACCTTTACTAAAGAACCTAAATTGTGGTTTTCGTGTCCGTTATTTTCTTTTTTGTCTGTTTGATTTGTCGAAGGTGTGTCGTTACCATTGTTAGTAGTTTTACTTTTCCGTTGTACCTCTTACCCTCTTTTATAAACGTTTGGTATATAGACTTTTTGTCAAATACAGGTTTTATACATTCTTTCAGGATGTTAAGTTATCGTTTATTGGGTACATTTATTACACGTTTTAATTGATGACAAAAAGTAGATGTAAGTTAAGGGTCAGTGTGGTCACTTGAGGTACTACCAAAGTTACAATGCACTCCTGTCATCATATATTGACCCTTTCACGGGTCTATTCGTCAAGTTACCCAAAGCACAGTGTGAGAGTCAAAAAGAAATTAGACCGAAGAAAGATAAGTGGAAGGAATCGAGAGGGTTAAGTGTACTTAAGAGGTAACGGGAGAGGGAAAGATTTGGAAACGAAGATAACCTAGTATGACAGTAGGATGGACTCGTTATTCGTCATACATACAAACGTTTATTGACTACTGAAGTAACCCATAGAGGATATTATTGGGGTTTTTAACTAAGTGTAGTTTGTCTTTGTAGTTTTAAACTACCGAAGTTCAACTATTTTTACTTATTTAATATATGACACCGTTAGAGTTTTAAGACAAAACTTTTTTGAGGACATATATGCGACGTATAATAAAAACATAGAAAAGATTCTCCATAAATATGATGTAAGATAACCGTTATATGAACTCCTTATAAAGTATCGAACAATGATAGATTTTATTTTATAAACTTTCTTTAGAAGTCAGAACTCTTGGGTTCTATTATTCGGTGTGTTTACTAAGATTGTAAAATATTAAGAATGGATGTACTTTTGTGAATACGGTACTATCGGTCTTTCGATACCCGAGATGTAATATAGACCAAACTGTATTATTTCTTTTTTGTAATCCATCTCTCACCCCCGTTATTCGGACAAAAATCAAAATCGTCGAAATTTATGAAATGATCTTTACAGTCTTCGAACCACTGTCTGTGATCCCTTTTTATTGGGTCAAACCATAAATGTAGTGTATTTGTAATTGTCCAGTTCATTTGTCCCTAGTCATTGTATGTGTGTGTGTGTGTGTGTGTATATATATAAATAAATAATGTATATATTGTATAATACATACATATAACAACAACAAGTCAACGATTCAGTATAGACTGATAAACACTGGGGTACCTAACATCGGACGGTCCGAAGAGACAGGTAACCCTAAGAGGTCCGTCCTTATGACCTCACCCAACGGTAAAGGAAGAGGTCCCTAGCTTGGGTCCAGAGGGTGTAATGTCCACCTAAGAAGTGGTAGACTCGGTG
>SJYO01009208.1:0-46015 GCA_006410555.1 Capra ibex
CACAGGTTGAGAAACACTGGGGTACTTAGTGTCGTACGGTCCGGAGGGACAGGTAGTGGTTGTGGACCTCAAGTGACTCTGGGTACAGGTAGTCCAGTCACTACGGTAAGTCGGTAGAGTAGGAGACAGCAGGGGAAGAGGAGGACGGGGGTTAGGGAGGGTCGTAGTCTCAGAAAAGGTCACTCAGTTGAGAAGCGTAGTCCACCACTTTCATAACCTCAAAGTCGAAATCGTAGTCAGGAAGGTTTCTTGTGGGTCCTGACTGGAGGAAATCTTACCCGACCAACCTAGAGGAACGTCAGGTTCCCTGAGAGTTCTCAGAAGAGGTTGTGGTATCAAGTTTTCGTAGTTAAGAAGTCGCGAGTCCAAAGAAGTGTCAGGTTGAGAGTGTAGGTATGGACTGGTGACCTTTTTAGTATTGGAACTGTCTGGAAACAACCGTTTCCTTACAGAGACGAAAAATTATACGACAAATGTAACCAGTGTTGAAAGGAAGGTTCCTCATTCGCAGAAAATTAAAGTACCGACGTTAGTGGTAGATGTCACCAAAACTTCGGGTGTTTTTATTTCAGATGGTGACAAAGGTGACAAAGAGGTAGACAAAGGGTACTTCACTACCCTGGCCTACGGTACTAGAAGCAAAAGACTTACAACTCGAAATTCGGTTGAAAAAGTGAGAGGAGAAAGTGAAAGTAGTTCTCCGAAAAATCAAGGAGAAGTAAAAGACGGTATTCCCACCACAGTAGACGTATAGACTCCAATAACTATAAAGAGGACCGTTGGAACTAAGGTCGAACACGAAGGGGGTCGGGTCACAAAGAGTACTACATGAGACGTATATTAAATTTATTCGTCCCATTGTTATATATCGGAACTACATGAGGAAAAGGATATACCTTCGTCAGACAACAAGGTACAGGTCAAGATTGACAACGAAGGACTGGACGTATATCCAAAGGGTTCTCCGTCCAGTCCACCAGACCATACGGGGTTGGTCATTGCGACTTCTACGACTTCAACTTGCCAAGATACTTCTGGATGTTCTGGAAAATCTTGATTGTGGGGGTTTTCTACAGGAAAATTAATATGCCCTAACCTTACGTTTTCATCTTTCAGTTCTTTGTGGACCCCATTGTCCGTTTAAACCGGAACCCTATGCCTTACTTCATCCCGTTACGATTATCTCAAAACGATTCTCTTGCATGACCAGTATCGTTTGTGGGAGAAGGTTGTTGTGTTCAGAGATGTGTACCTGTAGTAGTCTACCAGTTGTGGTTTTAGTCTAACTAATATAAGAAACATCGGTTTCTACCTCTTCGAGATATGTCAGTCGTTTTTGTTCTCACCCTCGACTGACACCGAGTCTAGTACTTGAGAAATAACGGTTTAAGTCTGAATTTAACTTCTTTCATCCCTTTTGGTGATCTGGTAATTTCATTCTGGATTTAATTTAGGGAATACTAATATGTTACCTTCACTGTTTATCTAAGTTCCCTAATCTAGACTATCTGTCTCACGGACTTCTTGACACCTACCTCCAAACACTGTAACATGTCCTCCGTCACTAGTTCTGGTAGGGGTTCTTTTTCTATACGTTTTTCAGTTTTACCAACAGACTCCTCCGAAATCTTTATTGATTCCTTTCTTCACTTTCCGTTTCTTCTTTCCTTTCTATATGGGCAAACTTACGTCTCAAGGTTTCTTATCGTTCCTCTCTACTCTTTCGGAAGGAGTCACTAGGTACGTTTCTTTATCTCCTTTTGTTATCTTACCCTTTCTGATCTCTGGAGAAATTCTTTTACTCTCTATGTTTCCCTTATAAAGTACGTGTCTACCCGAGTTATTTCCTGTCTTTACCATACCTGGATTGTCTTCGTCTACTATAATTCTTCTCCCCCGTTCTTATGTGTCTTCTTGACATGTTTTTTCTAGAAGTACTGGGTCTACTGGTACTATCACACTAGTCAGTGGATCTCGGTCTGTAGGACCTTACACTTCAGTTCACCCGGAATCCCTCGTAGTGATGCTTGTTTCGATCACCTCCACTACCTTAAGGTCAACTCGATAAAGTTTAGGATTTTACTACGACACTTTCACGACATGAGTTATTCGGTCATTTAAACCTTTTGAGTCGTCACCGGTGTCCTAACCTTTTCCAGTCAAAAGTAAGGTTAAGGTTTCTTTCCGTTACGGTTTCTAACAAGTTTGATGACGTGTTAACGTGAGGAGCGTACGATCGTATCATTACGAGTTTTAAGAGGTTCCGTCCGAAGTTGTCATTCACTTGACTCTTGAAGCTCTACAAGTTCGACCTAAATCTTTTCCGTCTCCTTGGTCTCTAGTTTAATGGTAGTAGACTACCTAGTAGCTTTTTCGTTCTCTCAAGGTCATTTTGTAGATGAAGACGAAATGACTGACACGGTTTCAGAAACTGACACACCTAGTGTTGTCTGACACCTTTTGAGACTTTCTCTACCCTTATGGTCTGGTGGACTGGACGGAGAACTCTTTAGACATAGGTCAAGTTCTTTGTTGTCAATCTTGATCTGTACCTTGTTGTCTAACTAAGGTTTAGCCCTTTCCTCATACAGTTCCGACATATAGCAGTAGGACGAATAAATTGAATATACCTCTCATATAGTACTCTTTACTACCTGACCTACTTCGTGTTCCACCTTAGTTCTAATGGTCCTCTTTATAGTTATTGGAGTCTATGTGTCTACTGTGGTGGGAATACCGTCTTTCCTCTCTTCTTGATTTCTCGGAGAACTACTTCCACTTTCTCCTCTCATCCGAATTTTGTGTTGTGAGTCTTTTGGTCCTATTACCGTAGACCAGTGTGGTGAAGGACCGTTTATCTACCCGGTTGTTACCTTTGTCACTCTCGGAAATAAAAAAACAGAGGTTTGAGTGACGTCTACCACTGACGTCGGTACTTTAATGTTCTGGAACGAGGAACCTTCTTTTCGATACTGGTTGGATCTGTCGTATAATATTTAGTCTTTGTAATGAAACTGTTGTATCCATGTAGATCAGTTTCCATACCAACAAGGTTATCAGTACATAATTACACTATCAACCTTGTATTTCTTTCGACTCGCGACTTCTTAACTACGAAAACTTGACACCACAACCTCTTCTGAGAACTCTCAGGGAACCTGTCGTTCCTCTAGGTTGGTCAGTTAGGATTTACTTTAGTCAGGAATCATAAGTAACCTTCCTGACTTCGACTTTGAACGGTCCCAGGACAGGGCCACCTAGGTCCCTTAAGCTTCGCCCCTACCGCAACCGCACTCTTTTTGAATAAATAAATAATTATATTCTAATCTAATTCCTTGTTATCATATCACCCTTTTAATTCATCTCTTTCTCCCGACTTATTGAACCTAATACACCTTCTGGTTATTTCAAGGTCTGTTCCTCGAACGTGGTAGATGAAATCCAGTGGCCGCAGACAAACTTATAGCCTCTCACGGGGCGGAACCCGAGAGAGAGAATACCTAGAATCTTCGGCCCTGTTTATTCATCTGTACTACTCGGAGGGACGAGGTCTACCCTTAAGTCGGCCTTTTTCTTTTCTTACTGTACCCCTTCGGGTCGTAGTCACGTTCTGAGGTTTTCGATAAAAAGTTTTAGTCCAATATATGGGGTTCAACATGTATTTCTTTATCTCAATACGTCCCCGTCGTCAGGACTCGGAGTAACTCTGTTCCGAAAGAAAAACGTATGGGAGGACATATGTTTTCAAGAGTCCACCAAATGTAATAGAAGACCGGTTCTCTGAACAATTGTAAAAATACCGAGAGAAGGAACTATTAACAGGTCTTTTGAGGAAAAGGGATCTTCACAAAAAAGAAATGAGACGTTAGGGAGTTTCATGTTTTTTCAATGTAAGGATATCTTGTTTCCACGTCACCCAATATTGTTTCTTTCATGAATTGAGTTTCTAGATCACAACGATTATGGTCCAGATTAGGGACAAAAAGATATATGGTTGATATGGATTTTTATTTTCTATACTTTTAAATCGTCGTTCATAACCGAGTTGTTTACTTTGGAAATTAGCCAGGATAAGATTACTAAAACTGAGGAGCCTTCGGAGGTGTAAGGATCCTACAAAATTCGAAGGCCACGGAGGACGTCAGTCCTCCGGAGTTTGTTAGTGTACTCGTCGACATACTCAGGACGTCCGTCCGATCTTTCGGTAGACTCCCCAAAAACCTAACTTTGTGAGTATAATACGGGTCCTCTAAATAATAGATTTTCGAGATTAAAAAAGGTCTTTTTCCACCACCCCCCTGTCACGGGACAATTACTGTCTTCTCATCCACCTTTCGTATTGTATCATTTCGTCCGTCTAAGACCAGAACCCCCACCTACGAGTCCTTAAAGGTCCCCCTTAGGGACTTCGGCTTGTGCAGGAACGCAAAACAGTCCGAAGGAAGGCGTACTGGAACAGTGCCCACTCTAAGGAGTGCGACCGAGGACTGTTATTGGGTGAGGTGACAAGAACGGACCTCTTAGGGTCCGTGTCCCCTAGGAGTACCCGACGGTAGATACCCCAGCGTGTCTCAGCCTGTGCTGACTTCGCTGCGTCGTCGTCGTCGTCGTCGTCGTCGTACGGGGTTGGTCCATACAACTTCTTCGACTTCAACTTACCAAGATACTTCTAGATGATATGGAAGATATTGATTGTAGGGGGTTTTCTACAGGAAAACCAATACCCCCTGACCCTAGGTTTTCATCCTTCGGTTCTTTATGGACCTCATTGTCCGTTTAAACAATAACCCCTTGTCTTTCTTCGTCCCGTTCCCCATTTTCTCAAAACGGCTCTCTTGTGTGACCAGTATCGTTTGTGGGAGAAGGTTGTTGTGTTCCCTTCTGAGATGTATATCTGTAGTGGTCTACCAGTCATGATCCTGGACTGACACCGAGTCTAGTACTTGAGGAATAACGGTTTAAGTCTGAATTTAACTTCTTTCATCCCTTTTGGCGATCTGGTAAGTCCATACTGGATTTAGTTTAGGGAATGCTAATATGTCACCTTCACTGTTTATCTAAGTTCCTTAATCTAGACTATCTGTCTCACGGACTTCTTGATACCTGTCTCCAAGTATTGTGACTTGTCCTCTGTCCTTAATTCTAGTAGGGGTTCTTTTTCTTCACGTTTTCTCGTTTTACCAACAGAACTCCCGGGAACTTTTTTCCGACACTTTTCTTCTCTTCGATTTCCGTTTCCTCTTTTCCTCGCTATAGGGGTAAACTTACGTGTCAAGGTTTCTTATAGTTTCTCTCTATTCTTTCGGAAGGAGTCACTAGTCACGTGTCTTTATCTCCCTTTTTTTATCTTACCCTTTCTGATCTCTAGAGAAGTTCTTTCTCTATGGTTCCCTTGTAAAGTACGTTTCTACCCGTGTTATTTCCTGTCTTTACCATACCTGGATTGTCTTCGTCTTCTCTAATTCTTCTTATGTGTCTTCTTGATATTTTTTTTGGAAGTACTGGGTCTATTAGTGCTACCATACTAGTGAGTGGATCTCGGTCTGTAGGATCTTACACTTCAGTTCACCTGGAATCCTTCGTAGTGACACTTGTTTCGATCACCTCCACTACCTTAAGGTCAACTCGATAAAGTTTAGGATTTTTTTTTCTACGACACTTTCACGACGGGAGTCATACGGTCGTTTAGACCTTTTAAGTCGTCACCAATGTCCTGACTTTTCCAGTCAAAATAAGGTTAGGGTTTCTTTCCGTTATCGTTCCTTACGAGTTTGATGGCGTTTTGACGTGAGTAGAGTGTGTTCATTTCATTACGAGTTTTAAGAGGTTCGGTCCGAAGTTGTCATGTACTTAACACTTGAAGGTCTATATGTCGACCTAAATCCTTTCCGTCTCCTTGGTCTCTAGTTCAACGGTTGTAGACAACCAAGTAGTTTTTTCGTTCTCTCAAGGTCTTTTTTGTTTGTTTGTTTGTTTTTTGTAGATAAAGACAAAATAACTAATACGGTTTCGGTAACTGACACACCTAGTGTTGTTTAACGTCTTTTAAGATTTTCTCTACCCTTATGGTCTGGTGGACTGGACGGAGAATTCTTTAGACATACGTCCAGTCCTCCATTGTCAATCTTTACTTGTACCTTGTTGTCTGAGCAAGGTTTAACCCTTTCCTCATTTAATTCCAACATATAACAGTGGGACGAATAAATTGAATATACGTCTCTTATAGTACTCTTTACGATCCGACCTACTTCGTGTTTGACCTTAGTTCTAACGACCCTCTTTATAGTTATTGGAGTCTACTGTGGTGGGAATACCTTCTTTCGTTTCTGGATGTCTCGGAGAACTACTTTCACTTTCTCCTCTCACTTTTTCAAACGAATTTTGAGACGTAAGTCTTTTGATTCTAGTACCGTAGACCGGGGTAGTGAAGAACCTTTTATCTACTCCTTTGTCACCGACTGAAATAAAAACCCCCCGAGGTTTTAGTGACATTTACCACTGACGTCGGTACTTTAATTTGCTGTGAATAAGGAATCTCCTTTTCAATACTGGTTGGATCTGTCGAATAATTTTCCGTCTCTGTAACGGGTGTTTCAAAGTGAATTCAGTTTCGATACCAAAAAGGTTACCAGTATATATCTACACCGTAAATTTGATATTTCTTTCGACTCGTGACTTCTTGACTACAAAAACTTGATACCACAGCCTCTTCTGAGAACTCTCAGGGAACCTGACGTTCCTCTCGGTTGGTCAGGCAGGATTTCCTTTAGCCAGGACTTATAAGGAACCTTCCTGACTACGACTCCGACTTTGAGGTTATGAAACCGACGGATTACACTTCTTAACAGAGTAACCCTTTCTGGGACTACGACCCTTTCTAACTTCCTTTTCCCCTACTGTTTGCTACTCTAGTAACCTACCGTAGTGTCTGAGTTATCTGTACTAAAACTCATTTGGGACCCTCAACCACTACCTATCCCTCCGGACTGGACGATGTCAGGAAGCCCAACGTCTCAGTCTGTACTGACTCGTTGACTTGACTGGACTTGGTATGGAAGAGTAATTCCTGTGGACGGTGGATGTGGTGGATGATTAGTGTGACGTTTTATCAACGGGTCCTTACAAGTGACAGGGACCGAAACTCGCTCATATCATTGATATTAGATATAAGGATCCTCGGTACATAAGTCGTTTTTTACAAATTTTTTACCTGTCATCGATATCCCTCTGTTATCCGTTAGAGAAAATATGGTGAACTAAAGAGTAATCTTTTATACAGATCCGTTTAATTAAGAAAATTATAATTGGTTCACGGTCTTAAACCACTGAATTCGATTAAAGACTCGTAGAGTCTATTTTCTAAATTAGGATAAAGTGTAAGACAGTCTTAATATCTCCTCTTATTCCTATAATATATCACAACATAATGTCCTTACTTCTACATTGGGGGTAGATTATAAAAGAGGATGAACTCAGTACTCCTAAAAGTCCGTTTCAACGGTATCCTACTAATTCACTCACGAAAGACCTTTCCCAATTGTTCACGTACATTACGAATTTACGAAGTAAAGAGGGACCAATTTGATTAGAAGAGTTCAGACAAAAACGGATTAATCGTATACTCTTGATTTATGTACCTACTTATCACGTATTAATCCGGTCAGTGTGATTTTACAGATATCCTCCACTTTTTCTACATGTATGGTTAGGTAAAGATAATATTAATAAGTGTCCCGTCTTGAATTATTTCTTACAAGAGTTTGGTTGGATAAAATAAGGTCATCAATATAATCGTTAGGAGTATATTTAAAGTCTTTAAGGATGGCCGTATTTAAGTACAGAACTAAAAGACTCACTAATGACGTTATAGACCATATAACTGAATGTAGATGATCGTGAATTAAACAAAACACACGAACACACACGTATAATCAACGACTCAGTACATACTGAGTCATCCTAGGAGACAGGTACCCTAAGAGGTCCTTTCTTATGACATCACCCAACGGTAAGGGAAGAGAACGCCTAGAAGGAACAGATCTCTGACTTAGACTCAGAAGAAGTAACGTCCGTCTAAGAAGAGGTAGAATCGGTGGTCCCTTTGGGGGATTACACAATGACAAAAAATCTTTCTCGTTTCTCTGTTTGAGGACTCGATGTTTTTCATAGAGAAATTTTATATTTACTGACACTTTCATACGTCAGTTACTTGTACATAATTATGAAAATTTGATTATGATTATACTTGTCCCTTAGATATACAGTGCGGGAAGTGAACCATTGACTGTAAAGAGACTTAAACCACTATCAGTACCCTATATACAAAAGTACACACCTCTTATTCGTACCTGACTAATATCTCTTGAAGATAATTATATCGAAAGTCCCTTAACTTAATTACCATACCCATAGTTTCCATTCGGTAAAACTATATGTAAAAAAATTTAAGTTTGACGTAGTCCCCTTCCTTTCAGTCGAGAGAAAGACAAAATGGAGGAGTAAATTTTGACACGATGTACTTAGGGTCAATGGACCCAGAGTCTTAACTTCTCTAACGATAAGTCTCTAGAGTTGACTAAATAACCATTTATCTGAAAACTTCCCCTAAGGGACCATTTAGTCGACGGTTTCTTGGGCGGACGTTACGTCCTTTGAGACCAAAGTAAGGACCCAGTCCTTCTAGACGACCTATTCCCTATCCGATTGGTGAGGTCATAAGAACCCGAAGGGACCACCGAGTCGACCATTTCTTAGGTGGACGTTACGTCCTCTGGACCCAAGCTAGGGTCCCAACCCTTCTAGGAGACCTCTTCCCTTGGGTACCCGGATCCTTGAGTGACTAATAAAACAACAATGGTACCTCTGTAATTACAGACACAAGATGTATCAAGTCAATGTTTACGGGACAATGTTATAATCTTTTGTCAACAACGACAAATCAGAGTCAACAAAGACTGAGAAACGCTGGGATAGATACCTGACGTCGTACGATCGTAAGGGAAAGGAAGTGATACAGGGTCTCAAACGAGTTTGTGAACAGGTAACTCAGCTACTACGGTAGGTTGGTAGAGTAGGAGACAACGGGTGTAGAGGAGGACAGGAGTTAGAAAGGGTCGTTGTCCCAGAAAAGGTCACTCAGTCGAGAAGTGTAGTCCAACGGTTTCATAACCTGGAAGTCGAAGTCGTAGTCAAGAAAGTTTCTTTTAAGTCCCAACTAAAAGAAATCCTTACTGAGTAAACTAGAGGAACGATAGGTTTCCTGAGAGTTCTCAGAAGAGGTCGTGACATCAAGTTTTCACAGTTAAGTTCACAGTTAAGAAGCCACGAGTCGGAAGAAATACCAGGTTGGAAGGGTACGTATGTACTGATGACCCTTTTTTTGTATTGAAACTGATGTACCTAGAAACAGTCGTTTCGTTACAGAGACGAAAAATTATACGACAGATCCAAACAGTATCGATAAGAAGGTTCCTCGTTTACAACAGGTGATCTGTTTACTACACCTTGAGATCAGAGGTAGGAGGGGAGGTGCCGGAGGGAAGGCGGAGGTTCGAGATACAGGATGACACCCCGACTCCTTCGGCCCCCTTTTCCTCGGAAACACATTAAGGATATTTCTCTAAAAAAAAATTGTCAAAGGTATTTCCATCTTTTTACTCAGGTTCATTTCGTCTCTGGGTTCCTTACCCCTTTTCCATTAACCCTTTCTTCTTTTTTCCCTCTAGAGTCGAGAGTATCCTTACATCGGAATTTATTCACCAATAGTTGATCCCTCTTAATACGTTTATGTGTGTGTGTGTGTGTGTGTGTGTGTGGGGAAGTGGTCGGAGGACGGTGGGGTCCCTGTAAACCATTTCAGACGTCAGTAGTAACGAACAGTACTGCTTTCCCGACGACCTTAGATCATTGATTTCCGGTCCCCACGACGATCTGTAGGGTCTTACGTCAACGTCGGAGGATGTAGTTTACTAATAAGTTAGGTTTTACAATTATCACGACCCCAACTCTTTGGTCTGGGATTTACTTATTTTTGAGATAAATGTTTCCCTTATTTTCAAGTCTTCCTCACCTCCAAACGACTTTTCTCTGACTGAGAGTTTAGTGTAGAACAGACTACACAATAAGAAGGTCTTTTAATTTATAAAATAATCGGTAACAAAGTACGATAAGTTATTTAACAGTACATTACAAAATAAATGAACTTTCTTTTTTTCTTTACAGAGGACTAAGGTTTTAAAAGGAAAGAGTTTTTAAGTAACCAAAATAGACCAAACTTCATACGGTAAAAGGTTCCAGCGACGTGTTTATTCTTTGGATTTAGTACCCTCTTAAAAGGGAAGTAAACAACAAAGCGAGTAATAAATATATCTTAACAATGACTTTTGAGAAGGTACTGGAGACTTCAAGATTTGTGTTTTCAGTGTCGACTACGGTAGGTTTCTACAAGTCAGACGATGTATTTGTTTTATATACAATTTTATTCTCAAAACACCTTTTAGGTAAATAAAGTCAAACCAGGGTTCAAAGTGAATAGTAAGTAAAGTAAATAAAAGTAAGTAAAAATAAATCATTCTCCTACGAGGAGTAGGACCTAGTAAGTCAAGTCAAGTCAACGATTCAGCAGAGGCTGAGAAACGCTGGGGTACTTGGCGTCGTGCGGTCCGGAGGGACAGGTAGTGGGTGAAGGTCTCAGGTGGGTGTGGGTACAGGTAATACAACCACTACGGTAAGTTGGTAGAGTAGGAGACAACAGGGGAAGAGAAGGACGGGAGTTAGAAAGGGTCATAGTCCTAGTAATTCGTTTTGATTTTTTCTTTTTTTTTTAAGCACCGGTCTCCCTCGGATTGAACCGGAACCTAGTCCCTTCACACTCCATACGAGTTCGCAGAACTTCGGACCGATTGGACCAAGTGTCGAAGTGAGTATATATTTACGTCTACCATGGAGGTCTTGACACATGAGACCAATAAAGATTCATAGACATAAATATAAAGATTTTACGTATCATATAAAAGACGACAAAGTTATCGTTCCCGTCTATTATTCAAAATATTAGGAATCAAGATTTATTATGTTTACTAGACAAGGGTTCGTAATATGACGAATGTACCCAAACAACTTGTCTTAATAATCAGACGGAGAAAGTAGTCGTTTTACGGTAAATTACGCGACCGCACCTTGACGACTGAGTAGTCTTTCCTATACTGTCGTAATACGGTCGTCAATTCTTTCTAAACTACAAATTTTGTTTTATTACGTAAGAAAGTTTAAAAATTTCCACGTAAATCTGTCATGGTTTCACGGTTATAGTAGAAGTGACCTCGGTAGTGAGAGTGCAAGAGTAAAAAGTGGAAAGGAATCCTTGTAATAGACGCAACAAAAGTAGTGTATTCGGTTCTCCTAAGTCATGTAAAAAGGAAGAGTCCTTTCACTTTCTTTTAGTGCAGGATTTCACAAATCAGGACCACGTGCGTACACAAGAGCCAGCGAAGTCAGTACAGACTGAGAAACCCTGGGAACACCGAGTCGACCATTTCTTAGACGGACGTTACACCCTCTGGACCCAACCCTTCTATGGGACGTCTTCCCTTTCCGATAGGTGAGGTCATAAGACCGGACTTCTTAAGGTACTTGATATATCAGGTTGACCAGCGTTTCTCAGTCTGTGTTGACTTACTGAAAGTGAAAGTGAAAAGTGAAAGTGTCTGACATCGGGTGATCCAAGGAAACAGGGACCCTAAGAGGTCCGTTCTAATGACCTCACCTGACAGCAAAGTAGGAGGTCCCCTAGCAGGGTTGGGTCCCTAGCTTGGGTGTAGAGGACGTAACGTCCGTCTCAGAAATGGTGACTCGGTGTTCCCTTCACGGAATTAGTGACGATTTTCGTTTAATATAAAAACTCATTAAATTAATCTCCTTTCCTTACATTATACTCCACAATCGTTAGAAACTCTATATTGATGACTGCGACTTTTGTTTCAGAAGATTTGGGATCCAGTCTAATCATTCAGTTTAAGAGTATGAACCCAAAGGATTTCTATCTTTCTCACTGTTATGTTATGATTATTGATTCCGTGTGACTTAGTCTCTACACATAATACAGGGTTACCACACAGTACACTATTACTGAGTTGTTATACTACATTGTGACGTAATGGTACGATCTCTTGAAAGTCACAAAGTAATCTTTGTGACTTGTAAAATATATGACAAATTTAAATCTTCCTTTGATTGACCTTTTACGTTTAAAATCTTAGGTCAACGAACCCACAATTTGGTTGAAGGGGTAAAGCATCGACCACTAGGAGATGTGGAGTGCAAAGGAAACAAAATTTTCTATTACACCAGAAAAATATTTAGTTTACTCTTACTTATATATCGTGACCTAGTATTACAAAACAATTATGAACTCAAACACTCATTACAACTTGTCTCTATCGACAAGAATATTAAAGTATCGAACTTTCTAGGGATCTCTAGTTGAACGGGTCACAAGGTCACCTGTGATTATTGGGACTGGAACTGTTCATTAAATAGTACTGTACTCCGGTGCATAAAGTACTATTCATAAAGTACCCCAAGGTAAATCTATTGAGACGAAACCGACGAACTACACTTCTTGACTGAGTGACCTTTTCTGGGACTACGACCCTTTCTAACTCCCGTCCTCCTCTTCCCCTGCTGTCTCCTACTCTATCAACCTACCATAGTGACTGAGTCACGTGTACTCAAACTTGTCTGAGTTCTTCTATCACTTCCTGTCTCTTCGGACCATATGACGTCAGGTACCCAAGTGTTTCTCAACCTGTACTGAACACTGACTTGTTGTAAATACTTTAGAAGGGAAACTTACTCGTTATTTGTTGAAAGGATTTACAAAAACAAGTAACCTCGATCTTTATCTTAGAAAAGAAGTCCTAGAGAAAATACGAAACTTTCTGGTGTAAGTACGGGTTAAGCTTCGAAAAGAGTTATACAAAACTTTAATTTGTAGAGATCAAGGAAGAAGTACTGCTTAAGGTTTTATGATGTACGGGTGAACGAAATACTAAGTTTCGAGGAAAGTTTATGTTGTCATAAAATCAACACGATAGTCTTCGGGTTATAGTCACGGAAACAAAGGGACGGAGACCCGAAAAGTTACGAAAGTCGTGCGAAATAAATCAATAACAAAGTAAACCAAAACAATATGAAAGAAAAACAAAAAGACTCGGTACGGAGGAAAACTAGGAATAATTCAACTTATGTATCTCTTTACAAAAATTTTTAATGTACACACGTATAAACCCTTAACAGAGTTTTATTACACTGAGTGGAACTCCCAGGGCAGATCAGTAAATTCTTGAAACTTTTTCCGTCAAGATCACTGTCTCGAGACCAAGGAGGGTGAGAAGGTGGAAAAGGGAGGAGAAAAGAAGAAAGATCTGATATTAAAGTATTAAATAACTTCCACATAACGGACACCCCGACTTATTAACGGGATGTAATAGAATAAATTAGGAATGTTGGTTATCTGTACAATCAATGTCAAAGGGTAACACGTTTGGTTCTCCACCCATATGTCTCTCTACTAGTAAAAAGGGTCGGGGTCCCACAAACTGTGATTTCTAGTACATGAAGTGGTCCATCTTTCAACATCTGATCGTTGCAAACCCGTGTGCGAAACATTTGGCAACAGGTAAATCGAAAGGTATGTAAGAATCGGGTGTAGAAAGATGTTATAAGTATCACTAAAATACTTACTGAAACGGTTTCGGAATCACTGAAAGATTATATGACGGAACTCCCAGTTCAATGATATATGAGAAGTATAGAGTTTGGAGTTGTTTTTATTGATATTGGTGTTGTTTAAAATTTTTCTAGGAGTTGGTGTCTTAAGACAGGACAAGCTTTTACTTTGGCTTTCTTCCTCGTTTTTATTGTGCCATGAATAATCCCGTTTAATTCCGAATTCTGTTTGGACTCAAACCACGGGAGTCATTTAAAATTATAAAGACTCTAAATAAACGAAATATTTTTAATACAAGTTTATAGATGTTTCGACACTTGTTACGTTATGGACTTACCAATAATAATTTTTATTTATTTTCAGTCGTATATTATCTACTGAGTTCGTACGATCCTTAGAACGTCAGATGTATCCGATGAGAAACGTCACGAACACGAAGTCAGTTCAGGTTTAGAAACACTGGGACACCTGGTCTCGGGTGGTCGGAGGAGACAGGAACCCTAAGGGGTCCGTTGGTATGACCTCACACAACGGTAAAGGATGAAGTCTCCTAGAAACCTGAATCCCTAGTTTGGGTATAGAGAATATAGAGGACATAGCCGTCCGACTAAGAAATGGTGATCGTGGTGGACCCTAAGTTAGGAGGGTTTAAATGACCCGATTGTGACGTGTCCAAATACAGACTGATTGGAACACGGATTCCACTCAACCATCCCCCCAAATCAGAACTGGTAGGGACTTTTAGGGGGGCATTGTCCTCGAGAAAGATATACGAACACGTTACTGAATGTATCCTTTTTTTTTTTTTTTTCTCAATTCGTGTTGGTACACTGTCTAAAATTCAAAAGGTTACTACGTTAATCACATGAATGTAAGTAACGGGTAAGTTTAGTTGGAATATACCGAACAAACTAAAGGATTTAAATGATGTTTTAGGGATTTTCCTCCTTCTTATGAACAATTTGGTACATAATCCCACAAAGGTTTCTATTTCTTTGTTACCTACACATAAACATATAAATATATATGTATATAAACCCGAAGGGTCCACCATGATCATCATTTCTTAGACGGACGGTTACTTCCTTTACGTTCTCTGTACTCAAGTTAGGGACCAAACCTTATAGAGGACCTCCTCTTTTACCGTTGGGTGAGGTCATAAGAACGAACGTCTTAAAGTACCTGTCTCCTCGGACCGTCCGAGGTAAGGGACTCTAGTGTTTCTCAGTCAGTACTAATTCGTTGATTGTGAAGGTATGTATGTGTATGTGTATATGTATACACAATATATATAATATACAATATATTTCTCCAAGTAACATTCTACATTACCAAGTGTACTAATACCTCAGTCTCTTCAGGTCTAGGTCCCCTCGATTACCAGATCAAGGTCAGGTTCAGTCTTCCGTCTTGTTTCGATTATTATGTCGAGTTCCTCCTAGACCGTCTTGTGGGTGTGACTACGTAGGTCTTTATTGTAAATTCAGTAAAAGTCCCGTGGAACTGAGCCAGTTTAACTTAGTATTTAAATCGGTAGTGTTTGGTCCTGAGGTTTTAATAGATCTGTTGTGTTACGAAAGTCTATTTGTCAATTTCCTTACCATGATATCACATAAAATTTTCAACAAAAATTTCCTCAATTCAGAGGGAAGTAAAACACCAATCCTTCAATGAACTTTCATTTATTTAGAGACTGGGAGTACAAAATTAGAGTACCATCTTTTAGGGTTTAAGGTGGTTAAAGAATAAAAGTGAACGTAAGTGTTAATAAGGGAGATGTGTGAGGTGTAAGGGTAGGTGTATACACAGATTGTGTGAAGTCTTTACTATAAGTGTGTCGACGAAGACGTCGGTAGACAAAATGACTTTAAGGAAAAGTTAAAGTACATTAAAGACTCTTAACACAACAAGAACATACTCCTTAGAAAAAGAAATACAACACGGTAAGATCCTAGTCTCCCAAAATTTTACTTATATGTATTTTAAAATACGACGTGACTACAAATATAAAAGTAATCTTACCGTGGATTAGCAATACTTCTCGAGTCTTAAGGTTTCAGTTATGATCTACATGGAAGTGTCTTTCAGCACAGATGTTCGGTTCCTGTTGGATGTACTGATGTGAAGTCAACGTGTTCGTAATAATTATCATTAGACTATCTAATCAGACATACATTTCACTTTATGAGTATTTGTACCGTTTTATATTTCATAGACTAACGGTCACCTTTAGTAGTATAACGTTTTTTTGTAAAAACACTGAAAACCATAAACCAAGGTAGAAAGATTTTATTCCCTAAATTGAGAAGTTTAACCTATCTTTTTTATTTTCTTGTGATATCGTTGTATTACTTATTTGTTGTGAGTTTAGTTTCACAACTTTAGTAAAGTAAGGTTTCTCTCTATGACTATCATATCTAAAGTCTGTCAACCGAAAGAAGGACCCCTCGGTAAGAACGGTAGAGTAAACTAAGAGTGTTTAGACAAAACGTCACCCGACCTATAAAACCATGTCGATCTGGGTCACCAATACAGACTCAGACCAACTAGTCTTTGTGTGGACAAGAAGTTTACAAAGTTATAAAAGACTCTCGACACCAGGTGTCATGTTTCTATAAAGTCTACCGTTTCAAAATCTCTAACGGATCGAATTGGAGTTGGTAGTTGAAACATCTTCGCCTTTGTGAAAAAGTCTTTCTCTACCTACGTCTCAACACAGTGATTGTTTTTATAGTAATTAGCGAAGAAGAAAGACTTAAACAATGACTTGCGCGTAACTTACATTTTACTTCGGACGAAACCTCGACTCCTTTCCACTGTCCAAACAAGAGGTTCTGGAACACGTTCCTTTTATAGTTCTCTTTTACAGTAGACACGAGAAAAAGGAAGGTTGGAGAGTTGGAACCATGAAAGATCTGTAGATTTAAATAAATTATGTAGTGTCGTATGACTATGGTGTTTTACTTCTCTGTTGGTTTCTTACTAAATCCCTTGAGACTGAGAAAATGTCTAAATGGTGATTACACAATATACTGGGTCTATTTCATTACGTAAAGAGAAGATGCGTATTCTATTTCCACAATGTATTAAAAAAATTTTTTTAGAAAACTTCTACCTTCAGAAAATTCTAAGACCACTTTACTCTCTTTGGTGAAAAGACTCTTTTCTTGTAGTGGCTTCAGAACATATAGTTTCATCTAACAGTCTAAATTATTAGATTAAGGGAGTCTCCCACGTCGAAATCAGAGACTGGTGTTTACTTGGTACATACCGACATTTACATATCACACCTTGTTTGGTCTATTAAATTTATAAATAACTGTCATGTCCCTTACCTGGTAAGTTATTTCCTTTATTCTGTCGGGTCACTATTCTAACCTTCAGTGTGTGTGGATCCAAGTTTATGACTGAACCCTTGAACAATTATTCTTTGGTTTCAAACCTCTCAAATATAGATGATAAACGTATACCGACCTAACCCCCTTTTCACTCATAAATGTATGCATTCGTTTACATTGTGAGTTGTGTTTGTACTCTAAACAATTGATCCTCTAATCCTATACCTACAAAACTTTCATTTTCATTTCACTTTCACAATCAGAGAGCCAGTACGGACTGCGGAACGATGGGGTACCTGACATCGGACGGTCCGAGGAGACAGGTACCTTAAGAGGTCCGTTCTTATGACCTCACCCAACGGTAAGGGAAAAGGTCCCCTAGAAGGGTTGGGTCCCTATCTTGGGCCCAGAGGGTATACTGTCCATCTAAGAAATGACGGACTCGGTGGTCACTTCGGGTTGTAAATCCCCTCCAGTAATAAGATAAATGGTGTGAGTGATAAGGGAACAACAGACGCACAATCTTAAGAGATAGGAGAGAAATCCCGATTATAACAGGGATGGAGGAGACGTTTTAGATAGAACAGGTAAGAAAGACTTTTTCTGTTATCTTGGAGAACAGGTTTAGTAAGTAACTCAAGAAGAAAGGACTGAAAACGAAAATACACATACAGATTTCGGTAAACTGAATGATCCAAAGGAATTCATGACGTAAGTGTAAAGGAAAAGAATTTCTAGGTCTTCACTCTTAAAAGAAATTTCTTTTTTTTTTTACTACCACCCTCTCCTCCCCGAGTATAAGGGTCAAATCGTGAATCCCTTTACTGAAGGTAACACACCTAACTACCCAACCGGAACGGGACAGAAAGAAAGGCTGAGAGTTATAATAGGTGGGTGTGAGGGGTGTGTAGTAGAAAGGAAGGGTGCCTACAACTAGTGAGATAAACGAACCGTCATCTACTCGGGATGGACAGATTAAATAACCACCTTTCACTTAAGTGAGGTAAAGAGAAGATACCATAGATTTTTATATGAAGGGATTGAGTAGGAAGTCACAGTTAACGAAGACACGTTTCTATTAACACTTAACACCTTATCCTTTATAAAAGACGGAATTTATTAATAGGATTAGAATAAAGAGATGTTTATAGTCTATGTCCAATTTCTCGAACAACGAGATCCTAAAAAAGTAACAAAACAAAACCAAAACTTTTCGTCTCATCAAATACGTAGTCATAGAACTTAAAGGAGGTGTCAGTCACAGTGATCAACTGAAAGGTTAATTTCTTTTATCTTTATTCTCGTTTCCTTAGTCGTCCCCACTTTGACTCCAGAGTCAAATACTCCACATTCACTCCAGTAATCGGTTGAGGGATCACGAGAGTCTTTAACGTACTCTAGTGACCCCTTAAGAAAGAAGAAACAATGGACGGTGAAATCTAAACGGTTAGACAATACGGACTGTAGTATGGATCTCTAGACACTACTTTCTCAGAGAAGATTTCAAACAATTATGTGTTCGTAAAATTTGGTAATCAAAAGGTTTAGGAAGAAAAGAAGAACAATATCCATTCATTAGAAAGACCAGTAACAGAAGGATCATTAAGTTGACATCGCTTGAAATAAAATATCTATTTTAATTCAGGTTGTATTTGGTCTTACTTATTTCCAGTCTCGTCGCATGTTTAAGGTCTTGATAAATTAGATATTTTTAAGAAACTTGTTTGAGTCCGTCAAGTTTGTGTCCATTGTTACTACTAAATCAACTCCGGGGAAGAAATAAGAGAACACGAAGACACTTAGAATCTCATTAATTTCCTTTACGTGTATCCGTGAGTACAGGAGACATAATTCCACTATCTCCACGGGATACAGTCAACACTTTAAAAGGTAAGTTTATTAAGAAGGGTGACGATCGTTATAAGGAAGACTGTCTCTCTTGTACTAATATAATGTAACGGGAACAGTAAAGTGTTAAAAACATGTTGGAAGAACATTGATGAAAAGATTCACAGATACATCGACATTCAACCAAGTCACAAGTCCGACAGAACTTGTGAATTATCTCAGGTAAAGGATCAGGGATTATAATAAGTTGAAAGTAACCCTACACTTTTTAATAGAGGTAGAGAAGATAAGTGGTCATTGTAGTACCATGTAGACTTAAAGAACATCGGAATTGACTATAGGTAATTCATGTTCAAACATAATTATGTTACATTCAGTTGAAAAAAAAAAAAAGGGATCACTAGGTCTAAAGAAAGGTGGAAGGAGTGTTACATTGTACCGACTGATATGGTCGAAGAGAAAATAAATGATTTCATAACTAAAAGAGAACTAGGATTTCTTTTATAAATAACCACTATGTTTTTTTGAGATATCGTTAGTCTACATACATAGAATACTAGTACGGAGACAAAAGTGTCTAGAGTAATGTAAGAACAGGTTTTCGGAAATACTTCTATCGGAATCCCATTTGTATCATGTACCTTCAATCTGAAACAAGATACTCATACTGTGTATGACTCTAACGGAGGGAGAGTTTTCCGAAAGATACCTCACCCTAAGCGACTGTCAGAGGTCGATAATGTTTGATTTACCAGACGGAGTAAAAAACTGGAGTTGGTTACCGTCTCATTCCTGTACTCTACCCTCGGATCTGTAAAGATGGGTTGTCTCCTGAAGAAATTAACGGTCAGTAACAGACTGTGGAGGACAATCTGACCTTTTCAGAAACTGGGTTTCGAAACAGTATCAGGGATAATACATTACCGAACATTTCGGTCTATCATTTCTCAAGAATTTATTTTTTCGTTTTTCTTTTTTTAACAAAAATTTTTGTATAGGCACACATAAATTTCCTGGTGTATATAAGAATGTTTTTTTTTTTAGATGGTCTCACCTTTTTTATTTTATACAATAATTAAAAAACAAAAATAAAATAACTTCGTAAGTCAATTTTTACACAATTTTTCACAATTCTTCTTTCTTGTTTACACGTGAAAAACAAAACCAGAAATAAAATAAAACATGTAATATAGGACGAAAAATTCAAAAAATAAATAAAAAATATAAGTTAAAAAAACCGATATGGGGTACGTACGACATAGAATCAAGCGGTTGATCACTAGTTTGAACTCTGGACACGTCACCTTTACACCTTAAAATTAGTGACCTGATGGTTCCTTCAGGGTTTTAATACACGAAAAAACGTGTTACTAATTTTTAAGTGTACATCTATATCCACCTTGTGTGTATGTGTGTAGTAGTAGTAGTAGAGGTAAACCTTAAAATTTTTAAATGAATAGAAAGTTAATTTCCTATTAACGAAATGTCTTAAAACATTAAAAGACAGTTTGTAGTTGTACTTAGTCGGTACCCATATGGGCACAGGGGAGGGAGAGTTTTGAGGGAGGGTAAAGGGAGGGGTAGGGTGGGAAGATCTAACAGTGTCTCGGGGACAAACACAAGGGACTCAGTTTGTCGTTTAAGGGTAATCCATAGATAAAATGTATACCATAATATTTAAAGATACAATGAGGTACAATCTTAAAAATTTCTCAAAGTTTTGACTATATAAAATACTTACTGAGTGTGATCACTAAATAGAAATTTTACCGTAGTAATATTTCGGAGTAAAATTTCTTCGACACCTTCAACTCTTCGAGATACTGAGTAAGAGTCTTCATTGTAAAGGTAGGGAAACAACGTGACCCACGTCACATTATGTGCTCTGACACTTCTACTACCTAAAATGAGTACACTAGACCACTACAATTCTTTGCACCGACTGGAATTCCACACCTCCATTACGCCCACCTGGACTGGCTCAATGTATTCGGGAAATTTTCATTTCTGAAAAAACTCGACCCTTGTCTTCTGTTTCAGTATCTAAACTTCGTTCTCTTCCTAAGTCACACGGTAATGACAGGACTTCTACCTCTCCCCGTACACCGTCTTCCTCATTCGTCGAAGATCCTTACGTTTTATCGAGGGTTGACTGGCCGTAACTCCTTTTTCTCTAGAGTTAAGAGATTGACGTGTCTTGATTTAAGACTATGTTGGTCTTACTTGAACCCTCGTCAAAAAGGGGTCCCCAAGGTATACACTTGAGTATGGTAGTCTGTGGAACTAAAGTCAGAACACTATGAAAGTCGTCTCGTGATAGTCCGACGTTTACACTAAGAAATAGATGTATTGACACAACAAAATATCGGGGTTCAACACCAAGGAACAATGGATCGTTATCTTTGATTGTGTCAATATAAGAAAGTACCAAACCTTTACTGTGTGAATCTTTTGGACAAGAAGAACTTGAGAGGTTTTTTATTTGGTATTTTAAATATAAGACAAAGTCTCTTTTCATTAAAATTTTCAATCAGTAATTAGTAAAAAGTTGTTTATTAATCGTGACTTTTAGAGTATGGGTACACCTTGGAAGAACAAAATTCATTCGTATTTTCGTTTTGAAGTTAGTAAAACGACATTAGAAACTTTAACTTGTATTTACTTTTCGTTCTGGACATCTATATCCTTGAGAAGACCATCCTACTGGTTCGTAGAATATAGTAGATTACTCTTACAATGTTTCCTTTCTCTAATTAATCACCGTAATATTTTTTACATGTCAATAGATTAATCTGTATCATATCGTAAAGACTGGGACGAAGAAAATTCCCATCCGTGGAGACATGTGTAAATAAACGGAGAGTGGTGATTCCAAGAGAATCGTTATTAGTGAAGGGTACTACCCACGGTTATATTTGACTATGTTGGATAACAAATACGTCTTAAAAAAAAGGGGAAATCTGTTGGATATGATAATCACTACGAACTCCACAATTTTCCAATAACCACTCTCTAGACCCTAAAGTTCTATATTAGGTGTTTAGTACGTTTAATCACAGTATACACTTACTTTGTTTACTGATAATAAACCTAGGTTTTATACTAAAAAATATTTCTTACAATGTCCTTTTATTCTCGAAGAAGTGAATTTAAATTTGACTATGTAAATAAGGTAATTGTTTTGTGGTTTTTCTAGAGAACAAATCGTCAAATGTTGAGTGAGAGTCGACATCTTCTTGACAACAATGAGAACTGACCTGTAACTTGACTGGTAAGTCTAAGAAATTTATATTTATAAATTCTAGTAAAATTTAATGAGTTTCAACATCTATATACTTTAGTTATCATTTTGATGAAAGACTCAACGTATGTATTATATAAGCTAATTGAGTTTAATATTTTATCATCTTTCACACGTACCTTAAAGATCCAATGGAGATAATTAAATTTAGAAGGTAACAGATACATTACAAAGACCTTTTTCGATTTACCAGAAAATTATTGTCTCAACTTCCTAATAAGGGGTCTTTATTTTCTGTACATATAATGGGAGAATTAAATAACCACCTCTTCCGTTACCGTTGGGTGTGGTCATGAGAACGGACCTTTTAGGGTACCTGTCTCCTCGGACCATCCGACATCAGGTACCCCAGCGATTCTCAGCCTGTGCTGACTCGCTGAAGGGAAAGTGAAAAGTGAAAGTACGTAACCTCTTCCTTTACCGTTGGGTGAGGTCACAAGAACGGACCTCTTAGGGTCCCTGCCCCCTCGGACCACTCGACGGCAGATACCCCAGGGTGTCTCAGCCTGTGTTGACTTCGCTGAATCGTCGTCGTCTACGTTAAATAACCATAATTCAAAAGTATTACGAATCATTTATATACACACACACATACACACACATACATACCCTAAGGGACCACCGAGTCTACCATTTCTTAGATGGTCGTTAAGTCCTCTAGGTCCAAGTTAGGGACTTAACCCTTCTAGGGGACCTCTTCCAGAACCGTTGGGGGAGGTCATAAGAACGGACCTCTTAAAGTACCTGACTCCTCTGACTGTCGATGTCAGGTACTTCAGTGTTTCTCAACCTGTGTTACTCGTTGATTGTGTGTGTGTGTGTTTATGTGTGTATACTGAACATATTTTATTTAATTCCGAATTTTTTACCAAACAAATAATGTCGTAGAGTTTTATGAAGATCCATCTGGTTCGTTACAAGTGGTCATTAACAATTGTAAACTTTATCTACAGATAATCAATATGTGTACAAACCGTTTTATTCTCACGTGACTGTACTGGGTCTCCTTACCATGTCCCTCCCTCCTCCCTCCCCTCTAGTCCTACCCCTTGTGCACATGTGGACACCGCCTAAGTACGACTACATACCGTTTTGGTTATGTTATAACATTTCATTAATTGGAGGTTAATTTTATTTATTTAAATATAAAATTTTTTCATGTGGTAATAATTAGATTGACAGGGGTTTTCCTCTTTCGTTTAAATTAATATATTAAATGTACAAAGGACTACGAATCGTTGGGATAGAATTCAGTCCGACCAGGTGACTCAAAAGAAAGTTCTGGTATTGTACTTTTAATTTTCATTGTAACATTCAGTATTTTCAATTCAGCTTAAGGGTGTACTCTCCCTTTAACTCAATACATTACCTCAGGTCGTCGGTTCCAGTTTAGACAGAGTGGTGTTGATACGGTGTAACGGTCTTTATTGAAAGAAGTAAAATGACTCGAAGGCAGGAGGACATATTTTATCTCCTTAACCATAGACGAAGTCATCTCGGTTAGTTAATATTATATCCAATTCAGTAGGTTCAATAGGTCGTGGTCTACACTGTACATTTTCAAGAGTTATTTACGATTTAAAGGGCGACTAGAAAGAAAAAGTAATTTGTAAAGAAAAAGTAATTTACATGAAATTTGTAAGTTGAGAAGTAGTTCTACATAAGTTCAATGGCTTAATGTACACATACACATTATCACATCAAATTAGTGTAAACAAAGAGTAAGATATAATGTATAATTAGGTTTTCAGATGGTTCACTTATAATCCTTCAATAAAAGTATGAATTTGTATGATATATTTTTTTCATATACACCCACGAATCAACGAGCCAACACAGGATGACAAACGCCGGGGTACCTGACCTCGGACGATCCGAGAAGACAGGTACCCCTAAGAGGTCCGTTCTTATGACCTCACCCAACAGGAAGGGAGGAGGTCCTCTAGAAGGATTGGCTCCCTAGATCGGGTCCAGAAGGTGTAACGTCCGTCTAACAAACGATAGATTCGATGTTCCCTTAGAAGGGAATATTCCCGAGGGTTCCACCGTGATCACCATTTCCTGGGTGGACGGTCACGTTGTCTACCTTCTCAACGTATGAGCTAGGGACCTACCCCTTCTAAGGGACCTCTTCCCTTACTGATGGTGAGGTCATAACAACGGACCTCCTAGGGTACCTATCTCTTTAGACCGTCCGATGTTAAGTGACCCAGAGTTTCTTACCTTATGCTGACTGCACCGAATCGTGCGTAAGTAAATATTTGTGTTGACTGCTATTAATCGTAATAAAAGGAATCTATTTTAAAACAAAACAACTAAGAATATAAATCCTGGTTAAAGAAAATACATGTCGATTTAAAAAAAATCGATCTTGATAGAAAAATAAAAGTTATAACTGAACCGAAAATGAAAAATTTGTAAATTTTCACAAATTTGTACACAAACAAAAAATGTATTTATACAATATTCTTCTCAGGGTTTGATGTTTTGTTTCTGTAAATGATACAACGATGGACTACCTTTTGATCCTGGTGATATGAATACATGTATGTCAAAATTTATAACATATAATAACCAATCCGAAATACAAGTTATTTATAAACGTCTGTTGTCAAAGATCCGAATCAATTTAATAAAGATTTGGTGTGTCTTTAAGATATTCTTTCTACGATAGTGAAAAAGAAGTGTAAACTCTTTTGATTTCGAATCTGACAATCATCAAACAGTTACCAGTGTCTCTTTTGATTAAACATTTTAATCCTAAAGCGGTTTCTAGTCTAGACGGTCTAATGTTTAAGAAGGAAGTGTATAAAAGTATGTTCGTAGAAGTCATACAAGAGGAAAATGTCCTTCCGTGGTACAAGTATATTATAAAAAGACTATTGTTGGGATCCAATGGTGGTACTTGGTTTTTATAATTTATTCTTCCTTACCACGTGTTCATATGAATTAAACACATATTCTTATATTTTGGGTCGTAAAAATCTTATAAGAAACTGAAGGAAAATACGTCCTTTACTAAGTTTTTATTCCAAAAACGTCTATTAACCACCTATAAATAATTCTGTATAAAGGATCGTGTTAAATAATGAAACATTTTCCCTGGTTCACTGTTTACCTGACGTTTCTTTCTTTGTGTCGTATACTACTTTCAACATAATACTTTCTTAAACGACTCACGGATGGAATCTTTTTTTCGAATCTACAATATTAAAACTTGACCATGATTGTTACCCCTTACTGACTTGACTAATTTTCTTTTACTCCGGATCCTGTTCCTTTGATTAATTCTTCTTTAATGTCATCAATTTTTACTGGACCCGGAAGTGATCTGTAACAAAACAACTTTTCACTTTGACAATCAACGAGTCAGCTCAGACTGAGAAACGTTGAGTTACCTGACATCGGGTGGTCTGAGGAGACAGGCACCCTAAAAAATCCGTTCTTACGACCTTACCAACCGGTAAAGGAAGAGGTCCCCTAGAAGGACTAGGTCTCTAACTTGAACCCAGAGAACGTAACGTTCACTTGAGACGGTAGACTCGGTGTTTCTTTTTAGTTTCAATTCTTTGTATTTGACCAGTCCAAACCGGTTCCTGATTTTATTTACGACAAACGGAACGATTAATTGGTCTACTAATTTGATACCAGTAAAAACGTGGGTGATCAAACTTTTAAGTACTTAGATAAAATACACAAAGATAGGTATCGGAGATTTACCTTCGTACTGGTTAA
Source organism: Capra ibex (assembly GCA_006410555.1). Taxonomy (NCBI): domain Eukaryota; kingdom Metazoa; phylum Chordata; class Mammalia; order Artiodactyla; family Bovidae; genus Capra; species Capra ibex. The sequence goes on from SJYO01009208.1 coordinate 25,952, forward strand.
TTCATAATTTTTTCTTACCTTTTCAACCTTTGTAAAAGTCTGACAGTTAATAGACCCCCAAAAAGAATGCGAAGGGAAACATAGGATCCTTTTACATATGTGAAATGGAATTAAATATACTTAAGAGACGTAAAAAGTTTAGATACTATAAGGTATTCAATTCTATATCAGATATAGAGAAACTGTATCTGTACACCCTTGTATCTGGTGTTTGTTTGTATCATATTATTTTAGACATGAAAATAAATCCTGTCTTCCGTCTTAAGAGGTAAGTCCCTTCTTCCTTAAAGGTAGTGTTTGAGTCGCACACTTCCGTCTAAATATGTTCGTTTCGGGAAAACTCCACCTAGTAAAATCTATCTTTTAACTCGTGTCTCTTCTTGCATGTTTCCACACTTTGTTATCTACACCGGGTTCTTTTCCACTGCCCAAGTCTTAGTGAAGCCCCTATCTCCTTTAATAATCACTTATTTGGTGTTATAACTTCTGTTAGTTCGACTCAGTACTACAATTATATAGGAGTAATCGAATGTTTTGGGACAAAGGATAGTTACGAGTTACAGTGACAGACTTAAACTTAGGCTGGGATCTTATTAACGAAGATTCACAAGAAGTACCGAAATCGGAATGGTAAAAAGTCGGATTTTCTTTTCACTTTCACAATTAGCGCGTCAGGACCGGTTTAGAAACACTTGGGTACCTGATATCGGATGGTCTGAGGAGACAGGTACCTTAAAGGGTCTATTCTTATGACCTCACCGAACGGTAAGAGAAGAAGTCCCCTAGAAGGACTGGTTCCTTGACTTGGACCTAGAGAGTGTGACGTCCGTCTATCTAAGAATTGGTAGACTCGGTAGTCCCTTCTGTCCTTTTGGAATTTAAGTGGAAATACAAAGTCTGAGGGAGTCTCCGAGAGTTAGTGTAAGATTCAACGAGTCAGGACGGGCTGAGAAACACTGGAGTACCTACCATCACGTGGTCCGAGGAGACGGGCATCTTAAAAAGTCCGTTCTTATGACCTTACCTAACGGTAAAGGATGAGGTCCCCTAGAAGGGGTACGTCCCTAGCTTGGGTGCAGGGAAGGAAGAGGACGTAACCGTTCGTCTAAGAAATCGTGATCGTGATGGACCCTTCAGAAGTCAGTGAATGTCCTGTGTTTGGTAAATAATCCCGTTTACTCTCCAAAAAAAAAAAAAAAAAAAAAAAAGTAGACGAATAACGGAGTAGTACAGTTGTATCTTTTGTTTTTAAAATTAGTAAGGATTTTTGAATGTCAGAGATTGAAAAAGTAAAAGAACGTATGAGGTATAAGTATAAGGAAATATGTTTCAGATATTTAAAAAGACAAGGAAACAGATGTGAGACCAGTGTACTGGTGGTCTTTTTTAAGTAAAAATACAAAGTTTTTGAACGATACACTTGTCAAAGGAGTGGAGAGAGAAAAAATTCGAGTGGAATCAAAAAGTCCAAAGTATCCTGTAAAATGAGTTGTGATAACGTCGTAGGATCGAGTGAAAGGAATAATGTGTAAAAAAGATCGTGGGATGTATACTGAATTTAAGAAATTCTCGTTCCTAGGGATAACGTAAAGAATCTTATTCCCGGATCTTCTTATGATTCGTTCTAACCCGAGATTTCGTTCAAAAACTCGTGTATTTACTCATACCTTTCTTTATAATTACATAGACTTAAAATTAGAAACCTATATCCAATTAATTTTATAAAACCGTATTACCAGTAAAGTACTATTTTAATCCGAAAATATTCATATTAAAACAAACGTTGTACACTACCTCAAACATTTAAGTAAACAAATTGTGAGTTTGATCCTAGGGGAGGAACATACCTAATAGTACTAACCTTTTGATTTTTGACGTAAAAGGTCTAAGGTAATACTCAAGGTCGACCATTTGAAAGATTAGTCACTTGATTACCCTCCAACACTGTTTAATTTAACAATCCCTCTTTCTGTTTCACACACCAACAGAATCTAGTCCCTGTCATAGTAAGACCTCACCAATGACAGTATGAGTACGATTTCAATGAGTAAACTATCGGGTCAAGACACTGTCAAAACTCTTAAGAAGCACCTTCGAGTCGTGTCAGAGAACAAAAATCAGGGTAATTTCTAAGACACTTAATATACATGTCGAAGTCAAGTCAAGTGAAATCAGTGAGTCAGTACAGGATGAGAAACACTGGAGTATCTGACATTGTGCGGTCCGAAGGGACAGGTAGTGGTTGAGGATCTCGAACGGGTTTAAGTACAGGTAGTTCAGTGACTACGGTAGGTTGGCAGAGTAGGAAGTAACCGGGGAAGAGGAGGACTGAAGTCAGAAAAGGCGTACTCCCAGAAAAGGGTACTTAGTCAAGAAGCGTAGTGTACCGGTTTCATAACCTCGAAGTCGGAGTTGTAGTCAGGAAGGTTATTTATAAGTCCTGACAAAAGGAAATCCTGACTGACCAACCCAGAGGAACGTCAGGTTCCCTGAGAGTTCTCAGAATAGGTTGTGGTGTCAAGTTTTCGTAGTTAAGAAACCGAGAGTCGAAAGAAATACCAGGTTGAGAGTGTCGGCATGTACTGATGACCTCTTTGGTATCGAAACTGATCTACCTGGAAACAACTGGTTCAATAACAGTGACGAATAATTATACGACAGATCCCACCAGTATCGAAAAGAAGGTTCCTCGTTCACAGAAAATTACAGTACCGACGTCAGTGGTAGACGTCACTAAAACTTCGGGGGGTTTTATTTCAGACAGTGACAAAGGTAACAAAGGGATAGATAAACGGTACTTCACTACCCTGGTCTACTGTACTAGAATCGAAAAACTCACCACTCAAAATTTATTCGAAAAATTTTTGAAAGGAGAAAATGAAAGTAGTTCTCCGAGAAGTCAAGAAGTGAAAGAGACATTGCCACCATAGTAGACACATTATTCAGGGAAAGAAGAAATTATTCAATATTACCTAAATAAAAAGAGATTGATTCTTAAGACCGGTTCCTTGTTGTATTGTTAATTTAATCTAACCATCTCTTTCATATACCACGTATCTCAATGAGTGTCAACTCTACGCTACTCGGATCCCGACACCCAAAATCTGGCACTAATCTCTCTATAGAAACTTCATCTCTACATTAAATACCTAATTGACTTTGACCTCTTTCCTTCATTTTCTTCTACACCCTAATCTTACTACAGTAAATATTTCTTTCATTAAGATTCGCCCTCGGGTATAAACCCGTTTTACATGAAACAATCCACCCCACATAAAATTTCAATTTTTTATTCCTTATTATATATTGTCTATAATTGTTATCTAAGAAACCTTGTTTTAAACCAATAAAGGTGTCTCCAACTTTTACTAGGAAATCGATAGACGATATTTAAATGGGAGATGTTTGTAAAGATGTAACTTTTGAAATACTTTCTACAATTTTCCATCGTTAAAATTTATGTACTCATCTTTGTGTCTGGTAACCTTTTACGTCGGGTAATGTATAAATTCCATTAAAAAGGAAAGATTAAAGAACGTTTAATCATCAGAAAGTTTAATCAGAAAGATTAAAGTTTAATCAAGAGAATATAATGTTTGATGTATTTTATATACATTTATAGGGTCCATATTTAGAAACCTCGATAAAAAAAATTTAAGAATTAAAAACAGAAAATTTGAAAAAGAAAGTCCAAAGCAAATTTAACAATAGTCAAGTCAAGTCAGAGAATCAGTACAGGTTGAGAGACGCTGGGTACTTAGTGTCGTGTGGTCCGGAGGGACAGGTTGTGGTTGAGGGTCTCAAATGAGTTTGAGTACAGGTAGCTCAGCCACTAAGGTAGGACGGTAGAGTAGGTGACAGTAGGGGCAGAGGAGGACGAGGGTTATGGAGGGTCCTAGTCCCAGAAAAGGTTACTGAGTTGATAAGCGTACTCCATCGGTTTCATAACCTCAAAGTGGAAATCGTAGTCATTAAGGTCACTTGTGGGTCCTGACTAGAGGAAATCTTACCTGACCAACCTAGAGGAACGTCAGGTTCCCTGAGAGTTCTCAGAAGAGGTTGTGGTGTCAAGTTTTCGTAGTTAAGAAGTCGTGAGTCGAAAGAAGTGTCAGGTTGAGAGTGTAGGTATGTACTGGTGACCTTTTTGGTATCGGAACTGATCTGACTGGAAAGAACCGTTTCATTACAGAGACGAAAAGTTATACGATAGCTCCAACCAGTATTAAAAGGAGGTTCCTCATTCGCAGAAAATTAAAGTACCGACGTCAATGGTTGACGCGAATAAAACCTCGGGGGGTTTTATTTCAGACTGTGACAAAGATGACAAAGGGGTGGATAAAGGGTACTTCACTACCCTGGTCTACGGTACTAGAAGTAAAAGACTTACAACTCGAAATTCGGTTGGAAAAGTGGGCGGTGAATTTTGAAAGAAGTTCTCCGAAAAATCAAGGAGAAACGAAAGACGGTATTCCCACCACAGTAGACGTACAGACTTCAATAACTATAAAGAGGACCGTTAGAACTAAGATCGAACACGAAGAAGGTCGGGTCGCAAAGAGTACTACATGAGACGTATATTCAATTTATTCGTCCCACTGTTATATGTCAGAACTGTATGACGAAATGGATAAACCTTGGTCAGGTAACGAGGTACAGGTCAAGATTGACCAGGGACTGGACGTATATCCAAAGAGTTCTCAGTCCAGTCCACCAGACCATAAGGGTAAAGAAAGTCTTAAAAGGTCTCAAATAACACTAGGTGTGTCAGTTTCCGAAACCGTATCAGTTATTTCGTCTTTATCTACAAAAAGACCTTGAGAGAACGAAAAAGGTACTAGGTCGCCTACAACCGTTAAACTAGAGACCAAGGAGACGGAAAAGATTTTGGTCGAATTTGTAGACCTTCAAGTACCAAGTATATGACGACTTCGGACCGAACCTCTTAAAACTCGTAATGAAATGATCGCACACTCTACTCATGTTAACACGCCATCAAACTTGTAAGAAACCGTAACGGAAAGAAACCCTAACCTTACTTTTGACTGGAAAAGGGGAGGACACCGGTGACGACTCAAATGGTTTAAACGACCGTATGACTCACGTCATGAAACTGTCGTAGTAGAAAGTCCTAAACTTTATCGAGTTGACCTTAAGGCAGTTAAGGTGATCGAAACCTTCCGTGTGAACTACGAAAGATTCCGGGTGAACTGAAGTGTAACGTCCTACAGACCGAGATCCACTCACTAGTGTGGTAGTATTAACCCAGTACTTCTAGAAAAGACATGTGAAGAAGACACATAAGAACGGAGGAGAAAAATTATAGAAGACGAAGACAATCCAGGTATGGTAAAGACAGGAAATAACTCGGGTAGAAACGTAATTTATAAGGGAACCAAAGAACTTCTCTAGAACTCAGAAAGGGTAAGACAACAAAAGGAGATAAAGAGACGTAACTAGTGACTCCTTCCGAAAGAATAGAGAGGAACGATAAGAAACTTTAAGACGCAAGTCTACGAACATAGAAAAGAAAAGAGGAAACGAAAAGTGAAGAGAAGAAAAGAGTCGATAAACAATTCTGGAGGGGTCTGTCGGTAAAACAAAAAAACGTAAAGAAAAGGTACCCCTACTAGAACTAGGGATAAATGACATGTTACAGTGTTTGGAGACAGGTATCACGTAGTCTGTGAGACAGTCTAGGTCAGGGAATTTAGATAAAGAGTGAAGGTGACATATTAGTATTCCCTAAATTAAATCCAGTATGGACTTACCAGATCACCAAAAGGTATGAAAGAAGTCAAATTCAGACTTAAACCGTTATTCCTCAAGTACTAGACTCGGTGTCAGTCAAGGATCATAACAAAAACGACTGAGATATCTCGAAGAGGTAGAAACCGACGTTTCTAATATTAGTTAGACTAAAGTCACAACGGATAGACCACTACAGGTACACATCTCAGAAAAGATCACAACAACCTTCTCCCACAAACGATACTGGTCACGTAAGAGAACCGTTTTGAGATAATCAGAAACGGGACGAAGTAAGGTATGAGGTTCCGGTTTAAACGATGAGGTCCACAAAGAACTGAAGGATGAAAACGTAAGGTCAGGGGGTATTACTTTTCCTGTAGAAAAAACCAACAATCAAGATTTTCCAGAAAATCCAGAAGTGTCTGGGTAAGTTGAAGTGGAAGAAGTCGTAATGACCAACCCGGTATCCGAACCTAATGACACTATAACTCACCAAACAGAACCTTTACTTGTCTCTAGTAAGACAACAAAGACTCTAACGTAGGTTCATGACGTAAAGTCTGAGAAAACAACTGGTACTACCGGTAAAGTAAAGAAGATTCCCTAAGGATGGGTGTCATCATCTATATTACCGGTAGACTCAATTTAAGTGGGAAAGGTCAGGTAAAATCAAGCGACTAAGGATCTTACAACTGCAAGTGAGAACGGTAGAGGAAAAACTGACGAACCGTCTTTCACTTCTCCTTTACTTATCGGAGCACTGCTTTGACTTTCTCCTCTCACTCTCAACCGAATTTCGAGTTGTAAGTCTTTTGATTCTAGTACCGTAGACCAGGGTAGTGAAGTACCCTTTATCTACCCCTTTGTCACCTTTGTCACAGTCTGAAATAGAAAAACCCGAGGTTTTAGTGACGTCTAACACTAACGTCGGTACTTTAATTTTCTCCGAATGAGGAACCTTCCTTTCAATACCGGTTGGATATATTATATAAGTTTTCGTCTCTGTAATGAAACGGTTGTTTCCAGGCAGATCAATTCCGATACCAAAAAGGTCACCAGTACATACCTACACTCTCAACCTGACACTTCTTTCGACTCGCGACTTCTTGACTAATAAAACTTGACACCATAACCTCTTCTGAGAACTCTCAGGGAACCTGACGTTCCTCTAGGTTGGTCAGGTAAGATTTCCTCTAAACGGGACCCTAAAGAAACCTTCATGACTACGATTTCGACTTTGAGGTCATGAAACCGGTGGAGTACACTTCTCAACTGAGTAACCTTTTCTGAGACTACGACCCTCCCTAACCCCCGTTCTCCTCTTCCCCTACTATCTCCTACTCTACCGAACTACCGTAGTGGTTGAGCTACCTGTACTCAAAGTAACCTGAGACCCTCAACCACAACCTGTCCCTCCGGACCGCACGACACTAAGTACCCAAGCGTTTCTCAGTCTGTGCTGACTCACTGACTTGACTTGACTTGACTTAAACGGAACTAAGTACCTGGATTGTAAGGTCGAAGGATACGTTATAACGAGAAATATCGTAGCCTGGAACGAGGATAGTGGTCAGTATAGATGTTGACCCACCACAAAAACGAAACCGAGGTAGGGAAGTAAGAAAGACCTCAACAAAGAGGTGACTAAAGGTCATCGTATAACGTGTGGATATCTGGACCCATCAATGAGAAAGTCATAGGACAGTAAAACTGAAAAGTATGACAAGTACCCAAATGTTTAACAATATTGAGAAAAGTTTACTTGTCAATTTTAAAGAAAACTTTACTTGTTAATTTTAAACAAAGAATTTTGTTAAAAATTTTTAAAGAAGATTCTCAATCCATGTTTACTATTTTACTTAAATTCCCTTTTTAAATATTACCTAGTCAATCGATTACTCTTCCGTTACTGTCGGGTGAGGTCATGCGAACGGACCTTTTAGGGTACCCTCCTCCTCGGACCATCCGACGTCAGGTACCCCAACGATTCTCAGCCTGTCTTGACTTGCTGAAGTGAAAGTGAAAAGTGAAAGTACGAAACCTCTTCCTTTACCGTTGGGTGAGGTCACAAGAACGGACCTCTCAGGGTCCCTGTCCCCTCGGAACAACCCGACGGCAGATACCCTAACGTGTTTATACTTACTTCACTGAATCGTCATCGTCAATCGCTTACCTGGGAAATGTCATTTCCAATTTCCCCTAGATATATTTTATACACCGGTTCTTTATAGAAAACAAGACAGGATAAGAATAACAGTCTAGGACATATAAATACATTTTGGAACTAATTTATGAAAAATTTTTCACGTAGTGTCTCAGAGGAGTTCTTGTCTACCATTATAGTAAATAGATTTGTAACTTCATCTTTGTTTTAGTCAAAATAGACTAAAATATTTTAACTACTTAAAGTATTAGGAATACGACCGTTTAATAGAGGGTCTGAATAAGTGAAGAAACAATAATAGTATTTTAGTAAGATGATTTTGAACGTGTACCTTTTGTACAACATCGTTGTCTCTTTGTTCTTCAACCATTTATACTTGAGTTCCCTCATCAGTTATAAGTCGTACGAAACACCACAAATTCAATATTTTTATCTCCTAAAAGTTTCTTCGTGTCTAATGTCCACTCATTATCTCCTTCTGTATTTATTATTTTTATCTTATTATCTATGGACCACCAATGAGGAAACGTTTTATCTCAACGGGAAAAACATTACATAGTTTTTTAGATAACGGAACATTATAGGGATTTCCTCAACAAAAGACCCCTATTTTAGAGGAATTGATGTGATAAAAATAGTCCGTTCACAAATAGTCGACGAATGATTCCCCCTTTTTTTTTTTTTCAAAAGTTTACGGGTACTCACTATCAACTATAGTGAGGGGTTATAAGAGTAGGTTAATTTCTCGAATATCTTTGCCACAATATTGATGAGACAATATGTAATAATATACAGTAGTCAATTTTTCATATATTTGAGGTAAGTAAATCCTCAGTAAGGAGATACAGTAAAAATTCGTTTGTAAGGAATTAAAATGAGACGAAACACGAAGTTTACCGTATTAGTAAGAATAAAATAACAGAGTTATATTAGTCATGTTTAAATAGAGGAGTAAGGAACAAATCACTATAAAAGAACCACGACTTATGGCACTTTTACGGTTCCGTAACAAGGGGAGGAGTTCAAGTAATGTCTACGGAATAAGAATCTACTGAGTGAATTACTAGAAAAGAGATTCTAAGACTTTGAAACAAAGAGGTACTAGACTCACAAGATCAAGAAGTAAAAGTAAAGGACTTCCTTTTGAGAACCAAGAAGAGTGTAAGTCACAAAATAATTAACATAGATAATAGAATATCATAACGAATTCCTTTGGATGAGATATTTTTTACACATATAATAATTATAGGGAAAAATAAAAGAATTCTAGGGAGTATGGGTTTATAATTTTTAACTAATGTTCCGTTTTACAAAATAAAATAAAATATATGAATATAAGACATAGTAGGATGAGTTGTCGTTCCAAGTCATTCCTATTTAAAGGTTCACCGTTTACGAAACGGATAAATAAGATGAAGTTTGTCGTCTCAAAGTAAAATTTTTCAGTACGGTACCTCAGATTTTCGAGATACAGATAAAGTCAACCTATAACTCCTAATGAAGTGAATATTTATAGGAACATAAAGATGGACACAGTAAAACTGTACCTGGGTTTTCCTATTACAAAGTCACTTATTTGAAACCCAGATCTTACGGAAGTGACCCATGATTCCTAGTGTAGACACAATGTGACCGTTTAATGAATCGATGGGTTACGGAGTCGACTTCGGTACTGTTTCCTATTATTCAAAAAAGGAACAATACTTTTAGTCTACAATGTAAAAGATTTACAAATCATTATAAGACTGTGTCATTTGTGTGTATTCGTAATGAACAATCAATTTTGAGAGAGAGAAAGAGAGAGAAGTGTAGGATTTAGAAAAAGAGAGAGAAAACTGAATCTTACTCCGTAACATCAGTTCTAGAAGAACTCCTGCAGTTTGACTATATTACTGACTTCTGGAAATGGACATAAATGATCTATATGAAAATATATTGATTGGGATTTCCTATGGTATACCTCGGGTCAAGGTCAAGTGATTCCTCTCACTATTAGGAATTGTCACATGAATTTTCAAAGATAGGTGAACTATAGGACACAACACACAATCAGCGAGTCAACAAAGACTGAGACACTAGGGTACCTGATATCGGAGGGTCCTAGAAGACAGGTACCCTAAAAGGTCCGTTCCTATGACCTCACCCAACGGTAAAGGAAGAGGTCCTGAACTATAGGATAAGACGAAATAAAAAGAATGAATACAATATTCCAGATCACTTTCTACGGGTTAAGAACGAAATTCTAAGTTCTTTAATATGAAACCAAAACGAATAAGTGAAAAAAGGTTTGACGTAAAGAATCGACACCAAAGAAACTGTCAGAAAAATATACCTTTCATAACCAAGAAGGTTTTACAACGTGGTTTACAACGGTGACTACACTGTGGATCAAGAGAGAGATGTCAAAAATCTACTAAAATTCTATTAGATTACTAAGTTTTGATATTTTCTATACCTTTCAAATCATTAATAAAGATTTTCATTACCTGTAAAATTAGAAATATAACACGTCTAAAACGGTTAAAATCAGAAAAACACTGAAAAAAAAGAAAGGTGATTTCTTTAAAGTGAAAACTTATTAAAACGTTTACCAAATAACTCTGTAATCAGATTATAATGGTATTTTTATCGTAAAGAGAGGAGTTACCTTTTTTATTTCCTTTGTCGTATAGTTAGATTTTCATCTTTTAAACTGAAAAATAACTTCACTTATTTTATCTCTTAAATCGTTCGACCCTTATATTTATGCACTTAAATTCCTTTTTATCTGGAGAACAAATTGTTCTCGATTGGAAGATTCCTTTCCGTAGGATTTTATAAACTCAAAAAGTCAGGTATAAATTAGGAAGTTTTTATTACTGTAACTCGTGTGTTTATAATAAACTATAAAATTCCTAGAAATAAATTTTAAATTAAATTTTTTTAGACATTCAAGAAAGGGGTTTCTTAAAACTTTTAATAACTGTTAGACCTGTCAGAATATACTATTATGGTAAATTGACTTTTTTCCTGTTACCCTTTCTCTTATGACTTATTTCCCGTAATAATAATTTTAAATATAAATACTAATTTTACTTTCGTACTACTTTCATTTTCAAAGTGTCAGCACAGGCTGAGACGCTGGGGTTCCTGATAGGTCAGGTACCTTATAAGGTCCGGACTTATGACCTTACCCAACGGTAAAGGATGAGGTCCCCTAGAAGGGTTAGGTCCCTAACTTGGACCCGGAGGACGTAACGTCCGTCTAAGAAATAGTAGACTCGGTGGTCCCTTTGGGTTAACGTTGTATCTTTTCTCATTAATTATCGAACATACATAATATTTAGATCCCGAAGGTACCACCGAGTCACCCATTTCTTAGGTGGACGTTCCGTCCTCCGGACCTAAGTTAGGGACCCAACCCTTCTAAGGGACCTGATCCTTTACCGTTGGGTGAGGTCATAAGAACGGATCCTTTAGGGTACCTGTCTCCTCGGACCGCCCCATGTCAGGTACCCAATCGTTTACTCAGCCTGTGCTGACTCATAGATTGTAAGAGTGAGTGAGAAGTAAAAGTGAAAGTGAAAGGTCATCCGTTAAGATTATACTTGACCTTTGATGCTTGATGATCGGTGACTCGAGACCAAATATCCCCCTTTAAACATAAGTTCTTTGGTTATCTGGAAAACTCAATTACGTCTGACATAGGGACTGATCTCTAAATTTTTTTCAGTTTCTATTGTGATTGTGTATGAAAGACCTTGTTTCCGTCCCATGTCATGATCGATCCAAGTGAATTTTACCCTGTTACCTTTAGACAGAGATGTAGAAAATTATAGAATTTGGTCGTAATACTCACTGACATTTATATTCATCACAACTCAAAATGAACTTCATTTCTTAGACAAAAGTCTTTTGGAGTCAATTTATCCCCTCTTCTGTTACCGTGGGGTGAGGTCATGAGAACGGACCTTTTAGGGTACCCGCCTCCTCGGACCATCCGAAGTCAGGTACCCCAGCGACTCACAGTCTGTCTTGACTCGAGGAAGTGAAAGTGAAAAGTGAAAGTACGAAACCTCTTCCTTTACCGTTGGGTGAGGTCGCAAGAACGGACCTCTTAGAGTCCCTGTCCCCTCGGACCATCCGACGGCAGAGACCCCAACGTGTCTCAACCTGCGCTGACTCCACTGAATCGTTGTCGTCAATTTGTCCATCTCAAGTCATAGAAGAGAAATATGAAGATGGTCAAAAACGAAGGAGTAAAGGTAGAAGGGATAAATTATCGAAGGGAAGAATAGACACGAGAGAGGAATGCCTCACTCCTGGAGTAAGAGAACATTAAAGTAAGTCAAAATGGTTGAGGAAACGAGAGAACAGAAAAGTGGTGTGGTTTGTCCGTTTTCTGGATGTACAACTAATCATTTTGACAGTAACACAACAACTTTACGTTTGAGTGATAGAGGTCACTTATGACCTCTATAAGTTACTTCATCATGGGATTCAATTAAAATTTAGGAGTAAAAAGAAACGGTGTACACATCCGTACTATAATTGGAAAGACAGAACAGGATATAGATCTGGGAGTTAACAACTGGTCCGAAGACAAAACTGAGTATGTGAGTGGGTGATGAGAACTCTACAGGAAGAACAAAAGAGAGCTACGAATCATATACAAGAAACATGGTACATGGAGACAGTCTACCACATACGGGTTAATGAGAGAGAAGACGCTCTATACGGATAAGACAAAGAATGAGTAAACAGATCACGTCTCGTGTCTTATTTAGAACTTAGTGGGAAAATAGTCAAACCCTAGAGTTCCTTGGAACTAGGTTCATTTGGCAGATAATACAGTACCTATTTATACGTAATAGAGGTAGAGACTTGGTCTCAAACATTGGTTGTGCTTCACGCTTAGATAGTAAGACTCTCTAAGAATCTTCAAGGTAGTTTTTGAGACCGAGTAAGAAGGTGACAGGGGTCAAATGTACTAAGACACGAATAAGAAAAACTACAAGAAGTATGTCTTGTGTAAGGAAGAAAAGTAGAATTGGAGGTTAAGATATTTTCAGATCTTAAGGAGGGAGACGTAATCTTCTTATATACGTGGAGGACCCAGTAACTCCTTATTAGAGATGTACTTTTCCTCTGTAGTCTTGAGTCTGTTCAAAGAAAGGTCTGTCTTTCTAGTTATCAACTTGTCAAATGGCAGTAGTTTATGAAGAAATCAACCGATCTCTCGTTTATTATCCTACGAACGTACGGAGATGGACCGTGTGACCACTAGAAAGATTTGTCACGAATGAGTCTGACTCTGAGGTCGATGGACCTAAGTGTGGTGATGAAGAGGTATAGACGTAGGTATTGTAAAAATTAGAACAGATCACAATCTCTTTTTACTGAGGTATTCTTCTATCGATTTGGAAAGAGTACGAATCAGAAACTGAAAATTTGATATGTTTGTTTATAAACACAGAAATGAAAGAATAATGTCCTCACTTTTGAATCTGACTCAACAAACGTAACCTTCTGACCGACAGAGTACGGGAACAATGTACTGGTAGAGAGTAGGTGGGAAGTCCACAGTCGTATCACATAGAAGAGACCCTACTAAAAGAGTAAGGAGAGTCTGACCTAAACTACGGTAAAGGACCCTCTCAAGAGTAGGACTGAAATAGGGGTAGTATCGTTATGAATGGTACAACGGTTATAATTTGGAGGTGGTAGACAAAGAGAGAGAAGAGGTTATGTGGCATCTACCACATCTACGTCTCTGATACCCAAAAAGAAGAAACGTAGGATTTTAATATCCGTTCTGAAACGTCTCTCGGAAGGGAACACTTATACAACTTCACGTTAACTTATAAGTGTTGACCTGAACTGACTGGAGTAATTAAACTTTCACGCCATCCCAAGACGGAGACACCTTATAAACCTCTTGTAGGTCAAGAGAGTTTCATAGTCTTTTTTTAAACACTTATAAGACGGTAACCATAAAAACATATAGGTGTCACGTTATGTAAGAGATTTTACTATGTACTTCGTCGTCCCACTGATAACTCAATTTATTTATTAGATTTTTACAAAACCTAGTGTGGTATTTGTTGAAAGGAATGACAATTGTCGTAAACTCCTTTCGTGTAGTTTTTATATGAGACGACGTATTTTGTTTCACTGTCAGATTAAAATCAGAGTTTTATACCAATATTATTCCTTCAATGTTTTCCTTAAAAACCAAGGGAATTCTAAACCATACATTTTTATTAAACTATCCACGTTTAAAATTTATAGAGAAAACATGGGACTCCGAACAAACATTCTAGACACATTAACACATTCTAGACATATTAAACTCCTTTACTACTGATCTTCAGAATTGACAATAACTATACCTACTGTGGATATTTGTGTAGTACTATAATTTGTAAGATTATGTTTATATATTTATTTCTCTTAGTCTATGGTTTTTCGTAATGTTTATTAGTGAGAATAGGGATTACAGACCTGTTTTTTCTTAGATTTCTGTAAGATTTAAACAACCAATATTTAAATTATACAATTCGGGATAATAATTCGAAGTTATGTATTGAATGGTCCCAGTATTGACGGTTGAGTAATTATATTCAACAGAAATCTTGATGTCTTTGTGACATCACTTTGTGACGTTTGATCGCTTTGTGACACCTGAGTAAATTCTTTCCTCGGGTCACTCTATGTCATGTCGTTCTCGTCAGGGGTATGACTTGGTCCCTAAGATCACTGGATAAGATGACGTAAACTTGACGTGGGTGCATCTAACGAAAACTTTATCATTGTCATAATATTAAAGTGTTAAGTGTTCATTTAAGTATTATATATTATATGTACGAGTAATCAATTCTAGTCGTATACTTTAAACTGTTCAATAATTTCAAAAGTCAAAATTCTAGATAAATAACTTTATCGTCATCATCATTTATAATTAAATAAAATCATAGTAATATTTTACAATGCCCGTATCTTTTAAAAATCTTTAAAAGTTTTCGATAAACCGTAGATATCGGGAAAGTAAGTCTAACGACAACCAGTTAGCGATTCAGTATAGACTGAGAAAGGATGAGGTACCTGACATCGTGTGGTCTAACGGGACAGTAAATGACACAGGACCTCAAACGAGTCCAAGTTGAACAAGTCTATTCACTATATTTTCTTTTTTTTTGAGGCGTATAATGTCTTCGTCAAGGTTACTAATAAAAGATTAATATATTTTGTAAGTCAAGTATTTGTTAGAAATACCCTTGTCATAGTTGTCGTAACTCTTAATTATCATTAAAACTTCTTACTTTTGTTTTGTTGATTATAATACAGCTGTGAGAAGTCTGTCATCCTACTAGTTACCACTAAAAAGTCAAAAACAACAACAATTAAAACAACGGCGGTTTATTACACAGTAGAGGAATATTTCGTAAAGGTTGTCTGTGTGTGTGTGTGTGTGTGTGTGTGTGTGTGGTGTCGTATTTGTCCTCTTCCATGTTGACTGACTATCATCTAGAAACTAGTCAAGCCAAGTCAAGTCAGCAAGCCAGTACAGGATGAGAAACACTGGGGCACCTCACGTCGTGCGGTCCGAAGGTACAGGTAGTAGTTGAAGGCCCCGAACGAGTTTGAGTACAGGTAACTCAACCACTACGGTAGGTTGGTAAAGTAGCAGACACAAGGGGAAGAGGAGGACGGAAGTTAGAAAGGGTCGTAGTCCCAGAAAAGGTTATTCAGTCAAGAAACGTAGTCCACTGGTTTCATAACCTCCAAGTCGAAGTCGTAGTCAGGAAGGTTACTTATAAGTCCTGATTAAAGACATCTTACCTAACCAACCTATAGGAATGTCAGGTTCTCTGAGAGTTCTCAGAAGACGTTGTGGTGTCAGGTTTTCATAGTTAAGAAGTCGGGAGTTTAAAGAAATACCAGGTTAATAGTGTAGGTATGTACTGATGACCTTTTTGGTATCGTAACTGATATGTCTGGATATAACTGTTTTAGGACAAAGACGAAAATTTATACGACAGATCCAAAGAGTAAAAGAAGGTTCCTCATTTGTAGAAAATTAAAGTACCGACGTCAGTGGTAGACGTCACTGAAACCTCGGGTTCTTTTATCAGACAGTGACAAAGGTAACAAAAGGGTAGCTAAACGGAACTGCACCATTCTGGTCTCCGGTACTAGTAACAAAATACTTACAACTCTGAATTCGGTCCAAAAAGTGAGAGGAGAAAGTGAAAGTACTTCTCCTAGAAATCAAAGAGAAACGAAACACAGTAATCTCACAACGGTAGACGTATAGACTACAATAACTATAAAGAGGACCATTAGAAATAAGGTCGAACACAAAGTAGGTCCGACCGCAAAACACACTACATGAGACGTATAATCAATTTATCAGTCGCACTGTTATATATCGGAACTGCATGAGGAAAGAGTTAAACCTTGGTCGGACAACAAGGTACAGGGTAAGATTGACAACGACGAACCGGACATCTGTACAAAGAGTTCTCCGTCCAGTCCACCAGAGATTCTTAAAAGGTGTCAAACAACACTAGGTGTTTCAATGTCCGAAATCGTATCAGTTACTTTGTCTTCATCTACAAAAAGACCTTACAAGAACAAAAAACATACTAGGTGCCCTACACCCGGAAACTAGAGACCAAGGTGACCGAAAAGATTTGGGTCGAACTTGTAGACCTTCAAGAACCAAGTGCATTACAACTTGGGAGTGAACCTCTTAAAACTCGTAATTAAAAGATCGTACACTCTGCTTACGTTAACACTCCGTTAAACTTATAATAAACCGTAACGGAAAGAAACACTAACCTTACTTTCAACTGGAAAGGGTCGGGACACCGGTGACGACTCAAAAGGTTTAAACGACCGTATAACTCACGTCGTGAAAGTGTCGTAGTAGAAAATCCTAAACTTTATCGAGTCGTCCTTAAAGTAGTGGAGGTAATCGAAACAAGTATCATACGAAGGATTCCGGTGAATTGAGGTGGGGTTCTACAGACCGAGATTCGCTCACTAGTGTGGTAGTACAAACAGACGTAGTACTTCTAGAAAAAACATGTCAAGAAGACACATAAGAACGGTGGAGAAGAATTATAGAAAAGGAAGACAATCCAGGTATGACAAGGACAGGAAATAACACTGGTAGAAACGTACTTTACAAGGAAACCATAGAGATTAAAAGTACTTCTTCAGAGATTAGACAGGGTAAGATAAGAAAAGGAGATAAAGAAACGTAACTAGTGACTCCTTCCGAAAGAATAGAGAAGAACGATAACAAACCTTGAGACGTAAGTCTACACATGTCGGAAGGAAAAGAAGAAACGAAAAGCGCAGAGAAAAAAAGAGTCGATAAACATTCTGGAGGAGTCTGTCGGTTAAACGGAAACACGTAAAGAAAAAGAGTCCCTATCAAAACTAGATAAAGAGGACATACCACAATGTCCTCTTCCGTGACCGTGTGGTGAGGTCATGAGAACGGACCTTTTAGGGTACCCGCCTCCTCGGACCATCCGACGTCAGGTACCCCAGCGATTCTCAGCCAGTATCGACTCGCTAAAGGGAAAGTGAAAAGTGAAAGTACGTAACCTCTTCCTTTACCGTTGGGTGAGGTCACAAGAACGGACCTCTTAGGGTCCCTGGTCCCTCGGACCACCCGACGGTAGATACCCCAGGGTGTCTCAGCCTGTGCTGACTTCACTGAATCGTCGTCGTAGTCGTCCTACCACAATGTTTGGAGACAGGGAAGAAGTCCGTGAGACAGATAGACTAGATTGGTCAACTTAGATAAACAGAGAAGATGACATTTTAGCATTTCTTAAACTAAATCCAGTATAGACTAACCAGATGACCAAAAGGGATGAAAGAAGTTAAATTCAGACTTAAACCGTCGGTTCTCAAGTACTAGACTCGGTCTCTGTCGAGGACAAGAACAAAAACGACTGACATATCTCGAAGAGGTAGAAACCGATATTTCTTATATTAATTAGACTTTAGTCTTAACTGTAAAAAATTCTCAGAGTACCAATCACAAAAATTTATCGTCAAGATTACTGAATTAAAATTTAAAGGTAATAGAGGTCTGAAAAAATAAAATCCTGTAGTTACCAAATAAACTGTCCCCCATGGAGGTCTGAAGATTCATTAAGTCTTACTTAAAAATAGACGTAACATAGACAAATCTTTTCCGTTCGGAATGGAAGAATTTATTTTCCTTAGACATATTGTCATTTTTAGAAAAAGTTTATTAAAAAGGACGTTTATACCTACCACGATCTTTGTAACTTTAAAGTCAATTTACAAGTTTGTGTGAGAATTTGAAGTGTCCTTAATGTCCTTAATGTCTATAAAAAGAGAACCCCACATCGAAGTCACCGTATCTGTTCTTTATTTCATGAATTACATCGTGAATTACATACTAAAATTCTGACATTCTATAAACAATGTTGATGGTCTTTATAAATCAACAGTAACACTGTAACAAAATTAATTCATAAATGAGTTCATAAAAATAGATGAAATTATGATGAGACTCTCAACAATATCTACGAGAATATCCTCTTCTGTGTTTAATTTTCAAATCTTAACTAAAATTAAAGGGACCCTTCGGAGAACTACACAGGAGGTTCATTTTCTTACTTCATTTAAGAAAAATGAAACGGGTAATAAGACTCTAGATTTAGCTGTGATGTCTCCCTAAAGCAATACAGTAATGTTTCGTTGTTTTTATTAATCGAAGTTCCTCCTCGCGAAACCACTGTTCGTACTTTTACTAATCCTATTCTTGAATGTTTACACTGAGAAGACAACAGTACGGGTTAAAACTAGGGAGGATCAACTTTGTTTTGTAAATGAATACGATTGACATGAAAACTATACAAAGGGACTAATCTGATTTTATAGGAGTGGATGACGAAAAGTATTGTTATAAAAGGAATATGAAGGATACAGTTGAAAAGAAGTTTCATATAAACCTAAGGTAATAAATCTTGATTCCCGAAGGGACCACCGAGTCCACCATTTCTTAGACTAACGTTACACCCTCTTGGTCCAAACTTGGGACCCAGACTTTCTAGGGAACCTCTTCCCTTACCGATCGGTACGGTAATGCGAACGGACCTCTTAAGGTACTTGACTCCTCGGACGTCCCATGTCAAGATACCCCCAACGTTTCTCAGCCTATACTGACTCATAAATTGTGAAAGTGAAAAATGAAAAAGTGAAGTAGTTCCATCGACAGTCAAGTCATGTCAGCAAGTCAGTAGAGGCTGAGACACTGGGGACCTGACGTCGTACGGTCCGAAGGGACAGATAGTGGTTGAGGGTTCCGAACGTGTTGAGTACAGGTACCTCAACCACTACCGTAGGATGGCGGAGGAGGAGACAGCAGGGGACGAGGATGGAAGTAAGAAAGGGTTGTAGTCCCAAAAAAGGTCTCTGAGTCAAGAAACGTAGTCCACCAGTTTCATAACCTCAAAGTCGAAGTGGTAGTCAGGAAGGTTACTTGTGGGTCCTGACTAGAGTAAATCCTACCTGACCAACCTAGAGGAACGTCAAGTTCCCTGAGAGTTCACAGAAGAGGTTGTGGTGTCAAGTTTTCATAGTTAAAAAATCGAGAGTCGAAAGAAGTATCAGGTTAAGAGTGTAGTATGTACTGATAACCTTTTTTTTTTTTTGTCGAAACTGATCTATCTGTCTAGGAGAACATTCTTCCATGTAGTGACTCTGTTTCTAAAATTACAAATACTTTGTTAATATTTATAAATAAAAGTGACAGGATTCGTGTAAAAACTAAGAATTTATTATTGATTTATTAATATGAAATAGAATTTACAGTTCTATTCCTGAAAGGAGAAGTAAGATCTTTGTCATTTTAGTCAGTTCCTCCTTAGTTGACCGGACTGAAGTCCGAGGTGATGTTTCGGTGTCAGTAGTTCTGTCATACCATGACCGTGTTTCTGTCTGTATATCTAGTTACCTTGTTTTATCTTTCGGGTCTCTATTTAGGTGTGTGTATACCTGTGGAATAGAAACTGTTTCCTCCGTTCTTATATGTTACCTCATTTCTGTTAGAGAAATTGTTCACCACGACCCTTTTGACCAGTTGGTGAACATTTTCTTACTTTGATCTAGTGAAAGAT